>CM044445.1:101382695-101396045 GCA_024363595.1 Xenopus borealis
AATTCCAAACACCATGGTGCACTCAAAACCAAACGCAACTGCCTGGGTGCCGGTGAACGATCCATATATATTTATATATTGTTCCACTAAACATAAACATTTGGATATGCTTTAATGTTGGAATTAACTGGATGGGGACATCTGACTCCAATTCCCAACACACCCACATTGATTCTGCAGAGATCTGGAGGAGCAGCTCTGTCTGTATGCATTGTTTAATGCAATAAAACAAATGCTCTTTTAATTAGCAGGGAATATCCATCCTTTATGGCCAAACTTCAATAAAATATCCATTCTTCATGCCTGATTGGCAGTTAATTAAGAAGTACATTACATGATTGCATGGGAAATGGCTGGGACTGAGATAGGATCTGTCATTTTGAGTACACAGAGACCCAAACTGCCCCCACCTACCCACTAAATAGTGACTGTCTATGGCAGGGGTCCCCAACCGCCAGACCGTGGCCCATTACGGGGCTGCTGACAGTCCAGTCCTGGGCCACCGAGCATAGCCTGAAATGAATGAGTTGCGTTGAGTTAGACGCTGGTGTGCCGAATAGGATGCCTGCACACTGGATTGAAAGCTGGTGCACCGAATTGGACTCCGACTCCTTCCTGACCTCTCTCGACCCCCTAACCCCTGGTCCTTGAAAAACTTTTCTCCTCGACGCCAGTCCCCGGACCAAAAAAGGTCTATGGTATTTTACAGCAGCCATTTTGGCATTTGCCAGTCCAGGCCTGGGTCACTGTATATGACAATATGCACTGTCTAATACAATATATGGCCCTTCCCCACAGGGGCATTTGTAGCAGCAGATGCATGAGTTAAGGTGGCCATACACGTAGAGATCCGCTCGTTTGGCGATGTTGCCAAACGAGCAGATCTCTCCCCGATATGCCCACCTTGAGGTGGGCGATATCGGGCTGATCCGATCGTGGGCCCTAGGGTTCAGATCAGTAAGGGAGGTCGGATCGCGGGACCGCATCAACGAACAGATGCGGCCGTGATCCGACGGGATTTTTAATCCTGCCCGATCGACATCTGGTCGACTTTTGGCCAGATATCGATCGGGAAAGCCCGTCGTAGGGCCCCCCACACGGGCCGATAAGCTGCCGACACAGTCTGTCGGCAGCTTTTATCTGCCCGTGTATGGCCACCTTTAGAAAGAGTTTGTGGTATTGTGATTGGCCATACACAGGCAGATAAAGCTGCCAATATCGGATGTTTAGACCAATTTGACATCTTATCTGTCCATGTATGGGGGCTTCTGATGGGTCTTCCCGATTGATATCTGGTCACGATATAGATCCTGAAGGTTTGATTTTCTTCCAACCGACCCGTCGGAGCCTCTTGGCTTCACTGTAATCTGATCGTTCGACCATATGGGCAAACGTTTGGATTACCCCGATATAGCCCTGCCATGTTAAGGTGGCCATACACGGGCAGATAAAAGCTGCCGACAGACTGTGTCGGCAGCTTATCTGCCCGTGTGGGGGGCCCTCCGACGGGCTTTCCCGATCGATATCTGGCCGAAAGTCGGCCAGATGTCGATCGGGCAGGATTAAAAATCCAGTCGGATCGCGGCCGCATCTGTTCGTCGATGCGGTCCCGCGATCCGACCGCCCATACTGATCCGAACGTTGGGCCCTAGGGCCCACGATCGGATCAGCCCCGATATCGCCCACCTCAAGGTGGGCATATCGGGGAGAGATCCGCTCGTTTGTCAACATCGCCAAACGAGCGGATCTCTTCGTGTATGGCCACCTTAAGTCTCATATCGGGAAAAGATCCGCTCGTTTGTCGATGTTGCCAAACGAGCAGTTCTTTGCATCTATGGCCAGAGTTACAAATACTTTAATTGAGCCCCACAGTTCTGGGTGATGTGCATTACCTATAAGGAAAGTACAAATCAGCAGCTAGGGGGCGGCAGATGGCTGAACAACATGCTATTCTTGGTGCACGGCTGCAGTTGTGTTTTATGAAGAGGCTAAGAGGGCCAGCAACCCCATAAAGTGAAAATATTATATTTACATTAAATGTTTGATCTGTTAGTGAACAACCAGCAAATGAAATATCTCTTGGCAGCAGCAGCTCTATTTTATATGAGGAAGGGTTTCCTTCTATATCGAGTGAGTGCGTGTAAAGAGCCATGGATGATATTTGACACATTTTTAAAACACATAACTTAAGTGTAGATAAACAACTCATGCAAATGTGAGTCCTACAGGCCTGCTGGGACTTGCGGGGCAGCTTTCCAGGCCCTGGGGGCTCAATACCGCACCTTCCTATATTAAGGAGATGCCCAGTCCATGCCGGTTAATGCAGCCCAGAGCATGGTGCTGTATTGTGTGGGTTGCACTGTGTGGGCAGTGGTTGATTTGGCACCACATATATTGCTTTGAACTCTGGCCAAAAAGATTAATCTTGGTCTCATCTGACCACAAAATCTTTTCCCACATCATGACCGGGTCACACTTGTGCTTTCTGGCAAACTCCGGATGTGCTTTCATCTTTTTGAGTAATGGTTTCTTTTGAGCTGCCCTCCTGTATGAAATATCAGCGAGAACGACATTTCAGAGTAGGAATTGTTATTTGGGAAAATCAGAGAGTTAATGAAGCATCTGAATACTTTTGTCAGGCGCTTTATATGTATATATTGAAGGGCTCATTTATGGCCATCGGGTTCAACACAAGGCATAAAAATGGGTGCAAAACAGAAAAAAAAGCCATCACAAATTACATCCAGCAGGTGGTATTTCCAGGACTCCTTGTACTTGTTGCACCTATAGTTGCTTCCACTTGAATCACACACCCACTGGCACACACACTCTAATGGCAAACCAGATGCCAGCAACCTTTCTGGAAATGTAAATTGCAGTGCGGTTACAATATTAAAGGACCAGTAATGTCAAAAAATGAAATTGTTTTAAAGTAATAAAAGTATAATGTGGTGTTGCGCTGCACTGGTAAAACTGCTGTGTTTGCTTCAGAAACACTACTATTGTTTATATAAATAAGGTTTTTTGTAGCCATGGGGGCAGCCATTCAAAGGAGAAAAGGCTCAAGTTACACAGCAGATAACCCATAAGCTCTGTAGAACATAATGGTATCTGTTATCCACCATTTAACCTGTGCCATATATCCTTTTTTCAATTTCCACGATTGCAGCTTGTTTGTATGAATTATAGTAGTATTTCTGAAGCAAACAGATACATTTTACCAGTGCAGGGCAACACTACATGATACTTTCATTTGAAGCACTTTAATTTTTTGGTGTTACTGTTCCTTTAAGGTTGACTGCACTATTTTACCATTTTTACAAGTTGCACTTATGTCGTCAATGAGTCTAATAATACTTGCTAGAAGTATAAACACAGTAAGAGGATCTGACACCCCAAGCACATGATGCAGTAAGAGACATTAGATGCTGACACCGGGCCCAGAACTAGGGGCGGTGCCTGGATGTAACAGTTGAGGGGTACTGGCCTGTACCTCTCCTCTCTGCCTACCCCTGGTCCTCTTCCACTCTGGCAAGTAGTTGCCATATACTCCTCCTGCCCACCCCCATCATGTCATGACTGTGCATGCACAGTGGAGGGTGCCAGCTGGGTTGACAAATAAAATACATTATATCAAATGTAAGGCAGTAGGCACCCTAGGCATCCTGGCTGGTCGAGATGAGAGTGTATGCATTAGCTTGGTGATCACGTGCGCCTGCGTGAACAGGGGACTTGCATGCACCTGCACAAACAGGGGGCTCATTCGAACAGGCGCTCACGTGTGCATGCGTGAACTGGAGCCCATGCACAGAAGCGCAAATACCCTGAGACAGCGCAGAGACACGTGAAAGAGAGGAGATCGGACTGGGGGCAAGTGAAAGAGAAGGTACATGCCTGGTGCCCCCCCCCCCCAGCTTTGCGCCCTATGCACGTGCCTACTCTGCCTGCCCTTTGTTCTGGTCCCGGGCAAAGACCCCTAGCATATTATATAGTAAAAGGAGTGACTACTGATTCCCCAAGACCATTATATACAATAAAAGAACATTATATTCAATGACAGGCAGTGAGTAGTGACTCCCTAAGACCATAAATGACACGGTTTACACTGCAAATAATTCACTCTCCCATGTAAAATTTAATTCCTGAACCAGGAATTGTAGGTGTATTATTTTTTACTTATAATATTGGTGTGTAGGCAGCCATCTCAGATCATTTTGCCTGGTCATGTGCTTTCAAAAAGAGTCAGCATGTTGTGTTTGATAGCTGAGGATGAGCAGAGTAAAATAGGGTTTTATTATCAGGCTCATGCAGCCATTACACAACAGTAACATAAACTCTATCCTTCTTAAACAGTATAGACAGTACTGTGTATACACAGCATAACCCATGTGCACAGTGACCTCTACAGGCCATTTGTATAAACACCACACAGCACTTTAGGATGGAACTGCTTTCTGGCAGGCTGTTGTTTCTCCTCCTCAGTATAACTGAATGTGTCTCAGTGGGACCTGCATTTTAAGTGTTGTTTTTATATCTACCAGGTAGCTGTTGCCTTGTGTTAGGGAGCTGCTATCTGTTACCTTCCCTTTGTTCTGTTGTTAGGCCTGCCTCCCTAGGCCCAGTCCTAGATGGCCTCTCCACAAATCCGGGCCTGGCAGTGGAAGCCAATGCAAGGATTGGCAGAATGGCATGGCAGAGGAAGAGCAGTTGCTGAGGTGTATAAGCCTAGCAACAGTGTTCATTATGGACTGGAGAGGTGACAGTCTCTGGCGGGGAAGGCCAATTAAAAGAGAGTTACAGTAGTCTAGACGTGATGAGAGAGTGAATACAAATTTTCTTGGGTGATAAATGATAATATTTTGGATATGTTCCTTAGGTGGAATTGACATGGTAGAAACAAGAGACTGGATGTGAGGAGTGAATGACAGGGCAGAATCTAGGATAACCCCAAGGCAGGGCTGGAACTAGGGGTAGGCAGAAGAGGCAGCTGCCTAGGATGCAAAGATTGGGGGAGCTGGGCAGCTACCTCTTCTGCCTACCCCTAGACTTGTCCTGGCATTATACGTCCACCCTTGAATGGTGCCAGCACGTATACACACCGAGTGCTGCCACTGAGCATGTGCATGAGTGCTGAAGTGGTCATGCGCATGCGGGCGCTGCTGACGCGCATTCACAATCGATCGCCGCTGATGCGCATGCGTGAGAAGAGGATGGGGGGCGAGCTGGCCGGCTGTGCTGCCTAGGGCGCCAGGCCTGGGGAGATGGTGGAATTCTTAGCTATGAGTGATATCACTACAACTTGCAGTACAGCAGTAAAGAGTGACTGAAGTTTATCACAGCACAAGTCACATGACTGGGGGCAGCTGGGAAACTGAAAATATGACTAGTCCCATATCATATTTCAAAATTAAATATGAAACAATCTTTTTGCTCTTTTGAGAAATGTATTCCAGTGCAGAAGTCTTCTGGAGCAGCACTCTTAAATGATGCATTTTGAAATAAACATGTTTTCCCATGACAGTATCTCTTTAAAATCTATGGGAGATGGGCTTCCCGTAGTTCAGAATTTTCTGGATAATGGGTTTCAGGATCTCATCCCTGTAACTGGACATGCTCTGGCACGAGTACAAATACTTTGCAGAGGGTTAGGGGTATTTTCCTGCGTTTAGCAGCATCTCATGTTCAGCCTTTTACAGGGAAACACTTTAATCCAGTTCAGAAGGAGCAAGCAGCAGATTTTCCCCCCTTGAAGTGTCGGGAGAGGATCTCCAAAAAGTAGCCATTAATCATACAGACGGTACAGGTTTAATATTTCCTGTTCCCAAGGCCAGGGGGGTGGGAAATCCTTTTATTTTATTTTATTTTTTTTTTAAAAGTAACCCCCGACTGTCATTTTAAAAATGACAAATTGAAATCATTTCTTAAACTGGTCATTTTTTTTTTCTTCCAGCAAAGACATCTATTTGAACTGCTGAATTGGGAGTAAGTCAATTACAAAGAGAATTTCCTTCCTGATGCCCGACACACAGCCCCCCCAGTACAAGCCCCTCGGCCTACCCACCCTGAGTGTGCGTGACAGGAGCTGGAAGTGAGGGGAAGTGGCTGCTATAAACAGTGATGGGTTCCAGAGCGAGCAGCCTGGCTCTTCGTGACTGGGAGACCCTTTTCTCTTAAACTGTCAATACACTAACACGCAAATTTCAGCTGAACACCCGGCCAGCTCTCTGCTAACAAGTACCTAGAAGCAGGGGGGGGTTAGAGAAGCCTGAGAGTGGGCCCCATGGAAGGAAAATGCCATTTATGAAAGTACAAATAACATAGCCTTACCCTCTCTGATCCTTATTCGCTAATATGCAGATGATTTCGCTTTTTTTTTTCATGATCCATGTCTGTGGCTCTCCAGCTGCAGTATAAGTATCAGCATCTATGCAGTTGGTCTTTTTATTTTATTTCTTAACTTTTTGTGTGTGTCTTAAAAACATCTTGAAAGCAAAAAAGTTAAATTCTGTTGGTTGGGGGGGGGGTGTCAGTGACCCCCGATATTATTAATGGGATGTTATTGCTTACCCTTTCCGTACAGTTATAGCGCAGAGCCTGTTGCCAGAGTCAGTGTGCGTGGCAACGATTTAACAGGTTAAACACCAAGGTGGGGAACTGCAGAACAAACAAATGAAATAACTATTATTAATAAGTATTTATAACTTTATTTAGAAGGAGACACAGCACCTTACACTATATATATATATATAATACACAAAAGCCATGAATATCTTGTAAATTATATCTTTAGAAACAGTTAGGGTTGCCACCCGGCGGTAAAACACCAGCCAAGGCCGGGGTCGGTATTACAAATTTACTGGCAATGTAGTTGCCGGTAAATTTGTAATACCCCTTAAAAATGGCCCTTGCCTTAAGTCCAATGAAAACTTACCTTTCTCGCGTCTTCAGCCGATCGCTCGCGTGGCTCCACCCCCTTTGACGTCACGTTCTGCTACCTTTGATGTCATGTCCTGCCCCCTTTTGGCCCGGCCCCCGCCGGCCGGTAAGAATTTTTTCAAAAGGTGGCAACCCTAGAAACAGTGAGTACCGATGTCTTCAGTTATAAACCTTGAGTAGTGATGTCATTTTTGTCACATGACTCACTGAAACTTGTGTATTGTAATATAAATAATTGCCGCAAAGTTCTGCCTGGATGGCTTCCTTCACCTTCTTTTGGTTATTGTATTCTAATAAATAAAGTACCCCCTGTTACAAAATATGAGGATTTTAAAAGTAACCATACAAGTACAAGTAACATAATAAACACAATAAATATATATAGTGTAAATATATATATATGTATGTGTACACAGAGCTTAAGTGTTATTTGGTAAGTGAGATAGTCTTAGCCAGGTCTGGACTGAGAATTAAAATAGGCCCTGGCATTTCAGCTACACAGAAGCCCAAACAGTCCCCACCAGCCCACTAAATACTGACTTTCTATGGGACCTTATAGCAGCCCCTCTGGTATTTGCCAGAACCCACAGATTGTGGCCGGGCCTGGGCCGGGGGGCTCTTGTACAGTCCCACAGGTTGTATAGGTTATATCTGAACTCTGAGGAAATGCCCGGTCACTGGGGCACAAATGTGTTAGTTTGTACACCCACCATTACCACAAGTTGTGTTGAACTAAAGCCACATTGATACTATCTCCGTTGCCTCCTGTGGATAAGTTGGCTGGCGCTAAAGTTGTGCGTTTGTATAGGCTATATCTCCGCACTGGTTAACAGGGGTCCCTCCTGCACTGTGTGGTGCCCCTGTTGTCTAACTCCAGTAGGGAGAATGAGTGGGTGCATGTGAGCACAGGGAGGGCAGTGGGATGGAGGTTATATTGTCTCAACCAAATTGCCAGTTCCCAAAAATTCACAAGTACAGAATGAGGGGGGCAGGCTGTGTGCCATATAAAGGGGAAGCAAAGTGGTGGCTAATCCCAAACATGCAGACACCGGTGGCTGGGAGTGATTATGAATGGCAGAGCTTTAGCGGAACAGTAGGGATTAAGTTACAAGGAGTTGTTCTGCATTAAGGACTCACAATCACAAACTGCAAGTTTTTACTCTCAGTGGGACTGAGGCCGGATATGACCCCTCCGTGCTTTAACCACTTCCCTGCCGGCTGGGCAATAGATCATTGACATGTGCATTGCTTTATTCTGCACACACATACACACACACACATACACACACATACATACATACACACACACACATACACACACATACATACACACACACATACATACACACACACATACATACACACACATACATACACACACACATACATACACACACACACATACACACACATACATACACACACATACATACACACACATACATACACACACATACATACACACGCATACACACGCATACACACACATATACACACACATACATACACACACACATACATACACACACATACACACACACACATATACACACACATACATACACACACATACATACACACACATACACACACACACATATACACACACATACATACACACACATACAGTACACACACACAAACGTTCCTTGGTCAGGCTGGGACAGGCAACCAAATAGCCTCTGTAGGGCCCCTTTATTTACATTCCAACATGCAGAGCAACATCTTTTATTGGACTACATCTCCCAGCATCCCCTAACAGCCTTTGTTAACAGCTGGAAGTTGCAGGTTGGATATTCCTAATATAAAGTATATGTGACACTGACACAAGCTTACCTTCCTATACACACCACCCCACAGATAAAAACCACTTCCCCTAACACCATATTGCCTTACTACAGACATTATGCCACAGTTATAGGCCCTACCCTTGACACCAGCCTACCTTACCAGAGGCCCACCAGATGTTTTGGATCTACCAGCAGCTGAAGGATTGTCTAGTAATTCTAGTCGAACAACAGCTGGAGGGCTGCACATTGGATATTAGTATTTTATATAATTTGCTTTGGACGGAGGCCTCTGATCAACTTCACTCCTGCTGTAAATCTTACAGTGATCCCCCCAGTAGTGTCTCAGTGAAGGTCACTTGATGGCTGCAGAACACAGAGGGGCCTCAATGCCACAACCTGGGGGCGATGAACTATAGAATCAGAAAGAGTCCCCTTTAAACCCATTTTTGCCCCCTTGGCATGAATGTTTACATGAATGAATGAATGAGCTCTACACCAACCCCCAGTACAATATTATCCACCTTTTACAACAGCACTGTGCAATTATACACTTGATTTTTGCAATGTACTTAGCAATGTGTTTAATAAGAATTTCTTTTGGTTAATGCAGTAAAGTTGGCCAATATGGAGCTATTGCAGAACGGGATGAGTAGCGCCTGGTTTTCTCCTTTGTCTCTTGCTAAGTTTCTGCAACTGGTGGGAATGACCCCAGTTCTAACTGCAGGGGAGGATGAAGTAAAACATCAATATGTAGCCTAATATGGAACCAGACACTATGTTACATTAAGTTCTACAGGACAGTGACCCACCAGTCCTTGATCATCAGCCAGCAGATCTTTGTATATTGACTAGTCCCCAGTAGACATAAAGGTCTTGCTTCCAAATATCCTATGTAGGGCCTATATATTTACATTCGAGCAACATATTTTATTGGACTACATCTCCCAGCATCCCCTAAAAGCCTTTGGCAAGAACAGCTGGAGGTTGCAGGTTGACTATTCCTAATATAAAGTATATGTGACACTGACACAAGCTTACCTTCCTATACACACCACCCCACAGATAAAAACCACTTCCCCTAACACCAAATTGCCTTACTACAAACATTATGCCACAGTTATAGGCCCTACCCTTGGCACCAGCCTACCTTACCAGATGCTGTGGATCTACCAGCAGCTGAACGATATTCTAGGGCCTGTAGTTGAACAACAGCCTCTGTTTAACTGGAAATAATACAGTGACCCCCCCAGTTGTGTCACTTGATTTCTGCAGAACACAGAGGGGCCTCAAACCACAACCTGGGGGTGATAAACTCTAGAATCATAGGAACAGAAAGAGTCCCCTTTAACCCCATGTTTTATACCAGGGTCAAACCCCCAACTCTAGTATTCCTGCATTGTCCAATGAATGTTTACATAAATGAATGAGATCTATTCCAACCCCCAGTAACCAACACAGTGGAATTATACACTAGTTACTTTTTATTTCAACGACCCCTTGTTTGTTACTACTAATTTATAGTTTTTCTGTGCAGTGCTTTGCCCTCAAGGAGCGCTATACAAATAAAGATATACATACAAGTTGATCAATATGGAGATATTACAGAAGGGGATGAGTAGCGCCTGGTTTTCTCCCTTGTCTCTTGCTCAGTTGCTGACACTGGTGGGAATGACCCAAGCGCAAACTGCAGGGGAGAATGAAGTAAAACATGTCAATATGTAGCCTAATATTTAACCAGACACTATGTTACATTAAGTTCTACAGGACAGTGACCCAGTGGTCCTTGATCATCATTCAGCAACTCTTTGTATATTGACTACTAGCCCCCAGTAGAAATAAAGGTCTTGCTTCCCTGTGAAGGCTATACTCACTATTCTATACTCACAAAAACAAAACTGATCACTGGGGATCTGATCTTCTCTGGACCAACCATCCTAGACCTTTTCATTCAAAAAAGTAAAGTTTAACTAGTTGGATTTTTTGCTCAGTCTATAATAAATTTATTTTAACCCAACAATCAACCTGCTCTGAGATCCACACATACCCAGACAGTCTAAATTATACCCATCAGATGTGTGACATACAGGTTCTGTTCACTCAAAAAATGCTGAGGTTTCTTGGCCCATTAGATTTGATACCATCTCAGGAAATTACTCCGCGATTGTAAATGTCAGCAAGAAAGTCCTTTATCCAGGTCCCTTATTGTAGAGAACTGCCATCATCTATATGTAAAATGGTATGGAGTGAAAAATGTCAGCTCATCCAATGATTCCCCACTCCCAACAACTGGGCTGAACTTCCAGCAATCAAAGTGCTAAAAATGACCAAAATTCTCTTCATAGTCCAGATCTGCTCCTACCCTGGGGATTTTCTGTGGTTGAACTGTAATGTCCAGGTAGAAAGTTGGGTAGATTGAAATAGACATACATACATTCATACAGCTGAATACAAACATTTTGGGGACCCTTCATCAAATTGTTGCTTTCAGATGTGAATAGGTAGGCAGATATGTGGGTAGATATATGGATACATAGAGATAGACCAGTGATCCCCAACCAGTAGCTCGTGAGCAACATGTTGCTCTCCAGCCTCCATGGATGTTGCTCCCAGTGGCCTCAAAGCAGGTGTTTATTTTTGAATTCCTGTTGGAGACAAGTTTTAGTTGCATAAAAACCAGGTGCACTGCCAAACAGAGGCTCAATGTAGGTTGATAATCCACATAGGGGCTACCAAATGTCCAATCACAGCCCTTATTTGGCACCCCAAGAACATTTTCATGCTAGTGTTGCTCCCCAACTCCTTTTACTTCTGAATGTTGCTCACGGGTTCAAAAGGTTGGGGATCCCTGAGATAGATATATCATAGATTGATAGATAATAAATGATAGATATCACAAGATGAGACATGAGACAGAGACAGACAGATAGATCATAGATAAATAATAGATAAGTAGATAATAGATAGATAAAAGATTATAGATATCACAAGATAAATAGATATAGAGAGATCAATAGATAGATAGATAGATAGATAGATAGATAGATAGATAGATAGATAATAGATAGATGATAGATAGATAGATGGATAGATAGATAGATAGATGGATATACAGAGGTAGATAGATGGATAGATACAAGGGCCATATGCCGCCTGAGGCGGTCTTCTTTTTGCCACCCCCACCCCTCCCCATGCCACTCACCTTTTTGGGGTCGGAGGCGGTCCACGACGCTGGAGCAGAGAGCGCTCTCTGCACTAGAAGAGCTGAATTTCCGGGGTTAAAAAATGGAAATTCGGCATTTAGTTACTAGGAGCTGCATTTTTGCCGCCCCTGGTAACCAGGGCGGTGCTGCCGCCTGAGGCGAGTGGCTCAACTCACCTCATTGGTGGAGCGCCCCTGGATAGATAGATAATAGATGATAGCACTGGCGAGTTCCATGCCAAAAAGCACTTGCGCACACACGCTTGGGCGCAGTTACCAGGTGGAAGACCCTGAGACAGTAGCCCTCAGTGTCTGGAGGGGGGCCTGAGGCAGAAACCCCGCGAAAGAAATTTAGGGGGTGATCTTGGCAGGCGGGGCCCACTAGAGCCAGGGGGCCTACCCAGTTTTTACTTGGTGTCTCACCTACCCAGTTCAACCCAGTAGATAGATAGATAATAGAGATATTACATATTAAAGGGGAACTAGCCCAGTTGTTTTCTTTTGCTCAGCTTTTTATGTTTGGGTGCTGTCCACCTTGTACCTGCCCTTCCTGGTGACATTATGCACATGGGCAGATTAACACAGGGATATAAACCTCACAGTGTGTCATTAACTGTGCAAACAGTGCATACCAGGAGGAAAGAGGAGCCCTTACTTTTGCACAGGGCTCATATACATGCATACATCTACACTGGGAAATAACTGGAGTCTGGTGTTTTATTGCCCTTTAACTTTCACTTGGATGGAGCCACTGGACTGCAAAGATCTCAACATACTGATTTACACAAGGGTAACTTTAATTTTAGCATAACAGGATTTTATGGCAGATACGGGGCCAGTTCTGTAAGAGGAATAATAACTCAGGTTTTACAGGATCTTCACACTCTGCTTCTATTGGGCCTGAGAAATTAAAACCGCTTAATGCAGAGCAGCTGAGACGTTGCAGAAAAATATATATGTTATTTACAGTCCAAATGAATCCTGCGAGGGCCGTATATCAGGAGTCAGGAAAATGAACGTTGCCAACAGATTTGTATCGAAGTCCTTGAAACATGCCAGTGCAATTAAAGGAAATTTAAGTCATTAGATAGCTTTTTATCACCATACAACTGAACTTTAAATCAAGGGTTAATTCAATGTCCAGCTGTAACTGAAAGAGGAACACGGGGGGTGCAGAGATAGGAAGAGTGCAGGGGGAGCCAGTTCAGGGGGTGCAGCTCTATTAGGGTGGTGGATCTATCCATCTATTATTATTATTATTATTATTATTATTATTAACATGTACGTATTTCTATAGCGCCAACTTGTTGCGTAGCGCTGATCTATCTATCAGCAATGGAGGGGAGAGTATGACAAAATTGATGGCAGAGGGTTAATAGATAGGAGACTGGTTAGCACAGTAAGGAAGTCTGATTAAAGGGGTGG
>CM044445.1:101400686-101442539 GCA_024363595.1 Xenopus borealis
CATCCTCAAGACTCACAGCTTGCCTTACAGATTAGTGCAGAATAAATAACTATTTATATAAATGCAAATGTAAACCAATGTTTAAAATAACGAATTTTGCAGTAAATGCCACGCAAGATACCTAATTCACCCTAATGAATAAGGTGTTCTCAGATTCCAGGTGTATGATGGGAAAACTGCCTGGCATAGTGAGGAGAAAAAACTGATTTATAGTCAGTTGGTGGGCACTTTGCTCAGTATTCTTCTTGTAAATAAGCCCATTAGATCAGCCCTTGGCAAGGTAAGTGTACAGCCAGTTCTTGACTGATAGAGGCGACATTATATGGTGATATCATCCAGCAATTTCTAACAACGCCAAAATTATGTTCCTGAAAGCTCACCCACCTACACCAATAAATACCCAAACAAGGGTAGGGATACTTTTACAAGACACTGTTTATATAGAGTGAGGCCCAGGCTCATTAACCCTTTGCTACACAACTACTCAGCTCAGTGACACCCCCACTCCAGCCCCCTGTACCCACACACACAGTGATGCCCGAGCTGTAGGCAAAGTTACGACTGTACTATAATATAATATATAATAAGGCCTGATCCGATGGTGCTTACATAGAGGAAACCATAGCCCTGCTCTCCCCTGCCAGGCACAAGGGGGATTTGTGGCTTATGAATATAAACTCGGAATGACTGCAGGACGGATCAGACAGCGCACTGATTCCAAAATAAACTGTTCCTTAAGCCAAGAGCGTTTCAGACAAACGCATGAATCACAGAGATATCGCTGCCGGAGCAATTGCTAGAAACGAGTTCAGAAAAAAAAGCGCCACTTCTAGTCGGGAAAGCGATTGGCCCCGGCCAAAAAAATCATTTTGTTGGCAAACCAGAATGTATGAGAAAGTGCAGTGTCGCTAATTCACATAGAGTGATACTGAGCATCAGGGGCGTAACTACAGAGGAAGCAGAGGGGGGCCCAAGAGGTATAGGGGGGCCCCATGATGCCCTAAATGAACAACATATTTTCAACATATACTAGTAAAATGGATAACATCTGGAAATATTGGGGCCCCTAAAAATTTATTTGCTGTGGGGCCCAGTAACATCTAGTTACGCCACTGCTGAGCATGCCTTTTTTGTATCACACGGTGTCCGTCAAACCTCAAGTCTGTGTGTCCAATACCTTTATCTGATGGCAGAGAGGCTGTGGGTATTCAGTGACCTTGAGGGACCTTGGGACTTGGGAGGTGGACAATAGCCTAATACTTTGAATGGCTTGAATACTTTGCAGCATGCCAGTGACCCTAGTGCCCAGAAAACATAGGAACTGTATGCAGACATTATTATTATGACTAAGACATCATTATTATTAACATGTATTTAAAAAGCACCAATATATTCTCCAGTGCTGTACAATAATTGGGTATATACCCTATTATTCTTGATTGACTTCTAAAAAGGGAGTTACAGGTGGGTGAGCTTAGAGATTTTGCTCCACAGCACAGAAAAACAGAGAACTGTTCTTACAGCCAAACAGGTGGTTCTGCCCTCAAGGCCAGGGTAGTAGTGACCAAGGTAACTTGAGACCAGAATCCATCCAAGTCAGTGGAGCTCCCGTGTATATCTGCAGAATTTTAATCTCTTTCACAGTCAAGCCACCATCTTGTTGCCAAGGTCAGTAACCCTAGGTTAAGAGCGGGAACGCCAAACTGTAGAATAGATACAATAAATGTAAACCAATATTAAAAAAAAACAACTAATTTTGCAATAAATAATGCTTTGTACCAAATCTAAGTTACTAGTTCCCCTAACCTTACCCATCTGCTCCCAACCTCTCCTAAATCTGTATACTGCAAATTCTTAAGTGCTTGATGGTACTGGGGGCAAGGGGACATGGGTATATAAGAAATTGCAGTTGCAGGGTTGAGTTGGGGGGAGTTTGAGCTGGAGTAGGGTTGTCACTTGTTCTGCTTTCACTTGGAAATCTGAAGTAAATGAAAATGATCAGCCAATCACTCATAGCTCCACCTGATCAATGCTCCTCCCCTGATGTCACTGACCCACCCCCAAAAACCCACCACCCTCCACCAGGGTTTAGTGTTTAGTGGCAAACGTAGGCTGTAGGGACTCAGGAGAACTAGGATTTTTCCTGTATCCTGGTAGCACAGTCCAACTACATACTGATATACAAATCAGTGTTATCTATACATGAGTATGGCACCTTAAAGGCATGGTTCACCTTTAAGTCAACTTTTAGTACGGCCAATTCTAAGCACCTTTTCAAAGGGTCTTCATTGTTTATTTGGTATAGCTTTTGAATTATTTCTTCTGACATTTTCCATCTTTCAATGCTCTGTAAGGCTACACATTTATAAATATTGCCAGTTTTCTTACTCATCTAAGTAAGGCTGTTATCTTTTTGCACAATGTAAGCCTTTAGTAAAAACTAAACATCAGATTGTTGTTAATTGTTATTAGTATTATGATCCTCCATGAGCGGAAGGTTTGGGGCATGTACACTTCTTTATATATAAGTTTCCGGGAGAGAGCAGCATATACCCTGCCCTGGAACAATTAGTCTAGATTAGAGTAGATAGCAAATAGTATCTGGGGAGATGTTACTCGGCCGGCCAAATGGGAGAGAGTCAAACAAGCTTCGGAGAAGTGTGGGATCCGTGCAAATGGGAAGAGGAAATGTGCAGCTTTGTTAGTTTAACTAAAGAGCTTACACTAAAGCCCCTGCCTTACATTAGCCGGCAGCACGCAGGGGGGGCGCCTCTAATTAGGCATTTTACTCTTCTCCTTTATTTACTTAAACTTCCAGCCAAGTCATACAAAAAGCCTCTTTTCTACCTTTGGGCTTCAGCGGCTCAGAAAAAAATACTGCTAAAAATACAAGCGGGAATGGGAGTGAAAGTTAAAGGCAAATGGAATTTTCTGACCTTCCCCTCCTCCCTATTCGTAGCCCACGTTCCATATAACATATACATTCAATACACAGAAGGTGTTATAATCTCCGCTTAAAGGTACACTACGCACCTATGACTTTACTAATACTAACTTCTTTTTACTGCAGTAGTGATAAGTTTACCACCGCAGCATCAGACTGGAGCACCTGGATACTGGGAAAATCCCACTGGGACTTGACCTTAGTGGGTCCCACTGTTCTGAATCTGTCAGTTGAGTGAGCAGCAGTGGTGGGCTTGTGTCAGTGGTGTAACTACAGAGGAAGCAGACCCTGGGGCCCAGGAGATATAGGGGCCCCATGACACCCAGATTCATATACAATTTGTATAAATACTGGTTAAACAGGTCAACCTCTAGACATTTTGGGGGCCTGAAAAATAATTTGGTGTTGCTGCCAGTAATATGTCGTTATGTCACTGGTCAGTGGGTGGTACAGGGTGGGGGAGCTGTGGTCAGTGGCAGTGATGTGGGCGACAGTAGGGTGATGATGGTGGGACCAGGTGGTGAAGTTGTCACCTTTCCTACTGAATAGGGTTGTCACCTTTTCTTGAAAAAAATACCGGCCTTCCTATATATTTATCTTTCTTTCCTATTAATAACATTGTGATCAACCATCAAAAATACCGGCCAGGTGGCAACCCTACTGCTGAAAAACTCCAGCTGCATCAACAATGGGTTGGACAGTAAGGGACTGGGCAGTAATGTAAAGGGGTGGGGCAATGACTAATAGGGGAGGATCGCTGACATGTTGGGGCCAAACAAGTGAAAATTTGATGAGTTGGATGTGGACATAAAGGAGTATGAGAGAAGAGGCTGATTGGGATCAGGGACAGGCTGGATAAGGAAAACCAGGTAATTACATAAATATATATATACTGGCAAAGAACGTGCAAGACCTAAGCATTTACACTAACAAAAATAAATCGGATATAGACTTAAAGGAGTTGTTCAGATTTGAACACTTTTTCAGTTCAGTTGGTTTCAGATAGTTCACCAGAAATAAAGACTTTTTCCCAATTACTTTCTATTTTATGCTTGTGGCTGTTCTTCTAATATTGAAGTGTAAAGTTTCATTTTCCACCTTCTCAAGCAGCTCTGGGAGGGGGGGGGTCACCTTCCTTTATGGGGGAGATTAGTCACCTGGCAACAAATCGCCTCTTCCTCGGGCGACTAATATCCCAGAAATGCCTTCCCGCCAGGTAAAATAAAAATCGCCGGCAGGATGGCATTCAGAGTGATTTTCTGAAGTCACCTGACATTGCCTCACAAGGAAACTTCAGGCGACTTTGGAAAATTAATCACTCCAAGTGCCATCCCGTTGGCAATTTTTGGCCAGGCGACTAATCTCGCAGCATGTTTCTCTACCCTTAACTGTTCTAAACTGATACATTTAGGTGATACATTTCTTATCTTTGTCCCTGCTGAGCAGAATCCCCGAGTTTCTACAGCTGTTTTAATTGATACAATAGTTGCGGAGATACCACAGATGCTGCTGAGAAATGTATCAACTGTAACAAATTGTAACAGGGACTGAAACACCAGAGACAGGATTAGGAACATTGAAATTTAAACTTTAATGGGGGGGAAACGATTAAAAATGAAAATCAGTGGAAAAAAGCCATTGTTTATGGTGAACAATCTGAAAACAACTCAACTGAAAACAAGTGTTTGGAAGGTAAACAACCCCTTTAAGTTAATTTTGTATTTTTTTTTTTATTATGTATTATTATATAAGGGTCACTGACCCTGGCAACAATATAGTATGATACAGAAACAGAAAGGTTGGCCATACAGCTAATGAAGTAGTTGCTGCCTACTACAAACCAAAATGTCTTCGGCAGGTGAAGTTGCCCTTTAAGCCAGTGTCTGCTCTTCATCTCCAGTCAGTAGTGCGACCCATTCACTAGTATAGGATACAATTCTATTTATAAAGGGCCACTGTATTCACAGGTGCACTTCAAGCTACACTGCCAAGAATACTCAGATCAACACCCTGAACTTGCCATGAGAGGTGCAAATGTTACTGATAAGGCAGAGAAGTAAAGTAATTCTTTAATCACCCTTTGTAGCCTGTAGATGTGACAGAACTACAACTCCCAGTTCCCTCTGCCAGCCTTCAGCTACAAGATACCCATGGTACCCAGGGCAGATCTAAGACATAAGAACAGACACAAGATTATATATTCCCAAGGTCCAAATTCATCACTGCAGTGAGATGTAGTCAGCTTTGAGGAAGTGCAACTTGTGCCCAAGAGCTTACACTCTCAATAACAGTAATAATAACAGATAAGGGTGATAATAACATGTTCACTATATATATAAATAAATATATATACATACATATATTTATATTCACTATATATATATATATATTCACCAAAACCAGAATATGAACAGATTTTTAGTTTTCAGCTGAACCAAATCCAAACCATCAAATTTGTGTTTAATTGATTTGGATTTTTCTCAGTTTTTCTCAGTTTTGAATATATAAATTTCGGTCCAAGTATCTGGCTAAATCCTAACATTAAGTTTATGGTGTATTCCTAATATCTATTTACCTCTCCACATCAGCAATTAAGATTATTCCTTATTATAATTATTTGATATTATTATTATAATTATAATGATGTGATATTGATGGGAACAGAATGTTTGCAAACTACAATAGCAGTAACAGAAATTTGTAGCAGGCAAGGCAGATAGAATTATTACTTAAAGTTATTATTATCTGAACAAAATGTTAATAGAAGATCAGGCAGGTTTCCCACCAATCACCCTCTGTAGAAAGTGACCCTGGGGTGCAATGCTGATGCCTACACTAAACAATGGCCTGTAAGAGTCTATCATATGGACGACTCACCTATTCCTGGGTTCCTGTTTGATGCAGTTCTATGAGAGCTTAATGGCAGCCAATGAGAGACGTCCCAGTTGGGGAAGTTGCTCTCCATTGTACTATTGCCTGACAAAAACTGACTAGACAGAATGAAAACATGTGACATGTATTGAATGGGGCTGGATGGGACCTTGGAACCATTTGAATGGGAGGAGAGAGGCTCTGCCCCCTACACTGCTGATTGCTTAAAGGACAGAGACCCTGCACTCAGTTCAGATACAAAGAGACAGGCACAGGGTTAACATGAGACTCTCAGGCTGCAGCTGGTAAGAGGAAAGGACAGGCAGGTTGAGGAACCTTGTTAGGTACACACTCATTGACTGACCTACTACACCATCACTGCCCTGCACTTAATTAAGGAAGCATAATAATCACTTAAGTTCCAAAATAGGGATAAAGATAGACTTCTGATCCAGGACTTGCCAGAAAGCCACAAATGACTCCAATGGATACAGCTGCACCACAAGCAGGATGGAAAGACAGTGTCCAGCCAGCCCTGATCTTCTCTTTCTTGATCCTCATCTGTCTGGAAGTGTGTATTTGGCTGAGGAACCATGGCCAGAAGAGGTCTCCCCCTGGCCCCTTCCCCTGGCCTGTGGTGGGCAATGCAATGCAACTGGGCCAACTGCCCCATCTCACCTTTAGTAGAATGGCTAAGAAATATGGCAACATATTCCAGATCAGGCTGGGCACCCAAGACATTGTGGTGCTGAATGGAGATGCCACCATAAGGGAAGCTCTGGTGAAGCAGAGCAAGGAATTTGCAGGGAGACCCAACTTTTCCTCCTTCCAGCTTATCTCCGGGGGCAAAAGCATTGCGTTTGGGGGTTATTCCACTCTCTGGAAGGCTCAAAAGAAAATCGCTCACTCAACCCTCAGAGCGTTTTCTACTGTCAACACCAAAACGCAGAAGCTGTTTGAGAAGCATGTGGCGGCAGAAGCGCAGGACCTCATCCGCGTTTTCCTGCGCTTGACTTCAGATGAGCAATATTTTGACCCTACACGTGAGTGCACCGTGGCCGCTGCCAATGTCATTTGCGCCTTGTGCTTTGGTAAACGTTACAGCCACGACGACGAGGAGTTCAAAGCCCTGATTGGCAGAAATGATAAGTTTGGGCAGACTGTAGGCGCCGGTAGCCTGGTAGACATAATGCCTTGGCTTCTAACCTTCCCAAACCCAGTGCGCAGCCTCTACCAAAGCTTCAAGGACCTCAACTGGGAATTTTATGATTTTGTCAAGGAGAAGATCAGCCACCACCGACAAACCTACAAGCCAGAGATCACCAGGGACATGAGCGATGCCTTCATCAGTCACATAGAACATGCAGAAGAAGCAGGGGCAGGTGATGGTCTGAGCAAGGACTATGTGGACAGCATTGTTAACGATATACTAGGCGCAGGACAAGACACAACTGCTACTGCCCTTACCTGGAGTCTCCTCTTACTCATTAAATACCCTGACATTCAGCAGAAGCTGCGGGATGAGATAGACCAAGTGGTGGGACCCAATAGACTTCCATCAGCAGATGACAAAGTCCACCTTCCCTATGTCCAAGCCTTTATCTATGAAACCCTGCGTTTCAGCAGCTTTGTACCAGTCACCATCCCACACTCCACCACCAGTGATGTCCTCATCGACGGCTTCTACATTCCCAAGGACACGGTTGTCTTTGTCAACCAGTGGTCGGTCAACCACGATGAGTACAAGTGGAAAAACCCGGAGGTTTTCGACCCCAGCAGATTTTTGGATGAAGATGGACAGTTGGACAGAGACGCTGCTTTTGGGGTCATGATCTTCTCCGTGGGCAAGAGGAGATGCATCGGGGACCAACTGTCTATGCTGCAGATCTTTCTATTCATCACCATATTCCTCCACCAGTGCACCTTCCAGGGCAACCCCAAAGAGATACCCACCATGGACTGTACCAGTGGCTTAGCGCTCAAACCGCTTCCCTATGGGATGTCTGTAAGGGCCAGAGCTGGGCACACGACCACAGAGGAACCAGTCTGAAACTGCCCTTTTCCTACAGTTCATGCAAGGTCATCTGACTTCCAGCTCAGCTTCACCTACTCACAAGCACAGCCCAGCTTCACCCAAATATTACTTGTCTTATATTTGTCTCATATATTCTTGTGATTAAAGTCAATCCCTCTATATTGACAAATATGTGCCAAATCCCTCTTATTGAATGTTCTCTACGTCATAATGACTGCTACTTTCCCAGGGAGAACATGTAGGCAGGTAGTTGGCACTTACCGTATTTATGCGGGTGACTGCGCACTTCCATCTTTCTATTCTCCTCCAGGATCTTTAAATATTCCACCCCCCTTTGTAGAGGGGCACAGCCTCATTACTTTAGAGGGACTGTAGCAGGAACACTTATCCGAGGAGCAGCACCGTGGGGGGTTGTGTTACTCTGTCCTGAATTCCAGAGGCAGCAGCAGCAGCAGGAAAAAGAACAAGGAGAAAAAGAATATTTGCTCTCAGCAGCAGAACAGACTTCTCTGGGGAGGACGCTATTTGGGGGCAGAGGGAGAAGGGATATTTGTTTTTCGTTTCCACAATGAAAGTATCAGTTGTAAGTTTCACGGCAAGTGAAAAGCAGTGTCTGTCTGTCCCTTTCTCTCCTCAGCACAGATGTGACTCAATGTGAAGCAAAGTAGCAAAGGTATGTTCCACCCCCAGCTCCACTAACCAGCCTCTCTCTGTTATCAGGCAGATCACTTTAAATTCCATTTTAGTAGAAACTTCAAAATCACTGAGAATGTGTTATAAATGTCTATTGGAAAATTCCTTTTTCTTTTGCTGTACAAAAAAAATTTTTTTTGGGTGGGGATCCCCATTAAGAACACTAACTGCTACTTGCTAATTGCTTAAAGGGGTTCAAACAACTACTTGTTTTCAGATAGATCACCAGAAATAACAACATTTTCCAATTACTGTCTATTTTCTATTAGTTTTTCTAATATTGAAATGTAAAGCGTAATTGTTCACCTTCTAAAGCAGCTCTTGGAGGGAGGGTCGCCAACCCTGCAAACTGTTAATACATTTAATGGATACATTTCTTATCTTTGTCCCTGCTGAGCAGAATCTCTGGGTTTCATTACAGGCAGCCGTTAGAATTGATACAATAGTTGCTAATACTCCAGAGATGTTGCTGTGAAATGTATCGATTAAATGTTGCAAAATTGTATCAGTTTAGAGTCTGCACCTGAATTACTGAGCTGCCAGACTCGAACACCAGAGACACCAACATTCAACTTTAAACTTAGATTTTGGAAAAACTGTAAAAAATAAATAATGGAAAGTAAATGAAAAAAAAAGTCTTTATTTCTGGGGAACAATCAGAAAACAATTAAACTAAAAAAAAGTGTTTGGAAGGTAAACAACCCCTTAGTATGGCCAATTCTAAGCAACTTTTCAATTGGTCTTCATTATTTATTTTTTTTACGTTTTTTTTTTAATTATTTCCCATTTACTTCTGATGCTTTCCTGTTTTCAAATGGGGGTCACTGACCCTATCGAAAACCTAAAATTGCTCTGTAAAGCTACAAATGTTCTATTATTGCCCTTTTTTTTCCATATTACTCATCTTTCTATCCCGGTTCACTCCTATTCATATTCCAGTCTCTTATTAAAAATCAATGACTGGTTGCTAGGGTAATATGGACCCTAGCAACCAGATTACTGAAACTGCAAACTGGAGAGCCACCGATTAACTCAAAAACCCCAAATAATAAAAAATGAAAACCAAGGGCAAATTGTCTCAGAATATCGCTCTCTACATCATACTAACCCCCATGTGTAATTAAAGGCACTAAATTCACCCAGGGACAGAAACCCATAGCAACCAATAAGATGCTTGTTTTTAAACAGGTGACCAGTAAATGCTACCTGCTGATTGGTTGTTATGGGTTATTGCCCCTGGGCAAACTTAGTGCAAACTTAGTGCCTTTTATTACATTACCCCTTACTCAAAGGGGAACATGTGTGATTGAGTTGCTTTATAGGAAGCAATAGTACCTAGGTGTAACAGCTAGCAGCTACTAATCTCATGGGGGAGGTCAGGTTAAGGAGGAAAAATCCAATTCATCTGAATGGATTCTGTGTTTTAGCTCTGTACAGGTTTTTTTTATAGTTGTGTACTTATGTTTATTAACAAATAAGCACTATCCAATAATAGCAGCAAATATGAACTCTACATAATCTGCTTGAGTTATTGCATGGCCCCTTAATATCTAACAGGGGGGCACCATGCAGCTAATCCAGGAACCTGAGGACATTGCCAGTTTCATGGGTTACACCATAAAATCCATGTCCCTGAATCAGATCCAGTTGTTTCTGCACTCTGTATGAACACCAGTCAAACGCAGATACATGTTAATTGCTCTTACAATAAATCATTCAATATTTTAAAAGAATATTCGCCTTGCTGTTTAATGGATAATGACGTTAAAGCAATTTTTATTGGTCTTTTTTTTTTTAACAATTCTTGTTGTATAAATATTATTCGTTCCACAGATTTCTGGTTTGGAATATAAAATGTGTATTTGGTTGCTGGGGTCTCATCTACCAGTCATGGGGGGAGGTTAGAGGAATAGGAGTCTGAATAGCAAAATAAACAATAAAATGTACAATAATAATAATAATTATTATTATTATTATGGCAGTCAGTGTCGTTTCTGGCTGACATTCTTCTAACGAAAGAGAGAGGCAAAATCATAGTAAAAGCAGTAAGGAATGAATGCAGTAGAAATGCCCGGCAGTTGCGGCTTGGCTCAGATTACTTCCATCTGTCGCACACTAACAGTTCATTCACAGGCAACGTCTCCTGTAATCAGTTTATTTGGCCTTTAAACGCAACTATCAATTCCTGCTGATTGCACAAAAGTCTCAGTTGGACCTTTTTTACTGACCCATCTCTTATCCTTTGCTCCATTTGGTAGGAGGGGGTTTATAAACGCTTATTGCGCTGTATTCCAGTTTAATTGCGCTATTTACATACCCTGATCATCCTGCTGGCTCCACTCTCATCAGAGGAATAACACCAGGGGGAGCAGACCCTCAGGCTGCTGTTGGGGCAGAGGGGGGCTAAAACAAGAACATCATTACAGAAGAAGGGGCACAATCAAGGCTCCAGATTCCCTTATATAATGCCACAATTAGTCTGTATATATTCAGTCTGATTGTCTGTAATAAATAGCAATACATTCAGCCAGAATCTCTGATAAGCAATCACATGCCTTTTCCTGTGCTTCCCCCTATGGCAGATATGTATTGGGCTTACTTGCTGTTACATGGCCTGTCATTGGCTCTGCCTTGGATTTATGGCTTCCATATGTGATGCACTAAAGAAAGCGCAAAAGAAATCCCTGTACAATTAGCTGCAATCACTGAGTTATTGGTATCTGGTGAGTTAGGGGGGAATCTACTGACTAGATACAGTCAATTCTTCCCTTATGAAAAAACATTGTTATAGGAGTGTCCAGAGAACAGGGGAAATCCTGGGGTGTATATTATATATTATATATATATATAGGAAGGCCAGTATTTTTTTTAAGAAAAGGTGACAACCCTAGTCCCAGCCCTTAAAGGTAATTTTTTAATGGCAATTGCTAATGAAAGCCAGATCTATCTGCCCTTTTTACTCTGCACTGCCGGTTCAGCCGCAGATGTTTCGCCAAACTGCATTTGCCACAATGTCTAGAATGTTTCCTGATGAGTCTGCTAATCGGTTGGCTATAGTTACATTGTTTCAATACTCAGAACCAGCAGTGCAGAGAAAAATCAAGGGACACTGCTTTCAATAGCAATTTACAAATAACTCACTAAAACGTTGTATTAAAGGCATAATGGAAAGTCCACAGAATTATTTTACAAGTTTTTATTTTTGGGGGTTTACACCTCCTTTAAGGTAGAGAAGTGAGCATTATTGGATGGTCCTCACACTACAGTGTGCCCAGAGTAACACAAGAGGAAAAAAAGAAATCCTTAAAAACCATAAGGACACAACAAACAATGATACGCTTGACAATTCCAATCGTCTTACTTTGTAGAAAGAGTTCAGAGAAGGCGCTTTCCTGATTCAGCACAATAATACTTCCATGGACTGAGAATGACCTGTACAGAATGGGTACAAGCAGGGACGGAACTACAGAGGAAGCAGACCCTGTGGCTGCAGGGGGGCCCAGGAGTGTATCGGGCCCTAATTAATGAGCAGTTTCAATATATCCTGGTAGAACTGGACAACTTCTCAATGTTTTCAATTGAATTTGCTGTGGGCCCAGTAACATCTAGTTAAACCACTGGGTACAAGTGAATGAATGTGATGCCAGTACAGCACCTGTGGAATGAATTGGACTGTGAACTATGAACAAGTTCTGACTCCCAAGATCAGTCCGGCTCTTACTAATGCTCTTGTGCTGAATGGCGAATCCCAACGTCTATTTTTATACAGGTCATGGAACTCCGAGGTGACTTCTAATATCCTCATATTTTGCAATGGGGGAACTTTATTTATTATAATCCACAGGTTTCAGTGAGTCATGTGACAGAAATGACATCACTAAGCTTCGATTATAACCGATTACTTTATTAAAAGGACCAGTAACATACATAAAAAATTGTTTTTACCTAATGAAAAAAGAGACACATTTAAAGGGATACTGTCATGGGAAATTTTTTTTTTTCTCTTCAAAACGCATTAGTTAATAGTGCTTCTCCAGCAGAATTCTGAACTGAAATCCATTTCTCAAAAGAGCAAAACAGATTTTTTATATTTCATTTTGAAATCTGACATGGGGGCTTGACATATTGTCAATTTCCCAGCTGCCCAAGTCATGTGACTTGTGCTCCCCCCCCCAGCAGCCTAACAATAAAACAATGGGAAGGTAACCAGATAACAGCTCCCTAACACAAGATAACAGCTGCCTGGTAGATCTAAGAAGAACAAGCCCCACTGAGACACATTCAGTTACATTGAGAAGTATAAACAACAGCCTGCCAGAAAGTAGTTCCCTCCTAAATTGCTGACACAAGTCACATGACAATTTAGTTTTTCGCCGCACACCACTTACTTCATTTTCTCAGGTGCATCCATATCCCAGATTGCTTCCAAGTCCAATTTTGCAGCAATATTCGATCACATGACCAGGGGCAGCTGGGAAATTGACAAAATGTCTAGACATGTTTTCCATGACAGTATGCCTTTAATTAAATTTTCAAAGTCTTTATAAACAAATAGCTTACCGATACTCCGCTTCCGCTCCTCTTCAGAAAAGGCGACAGGGCGACCACCCATTGTGCGGTTCTTCATTTCTCCTCCCAGGCTATCTCATATAAAAGGTAGGGAAGAGAAATCGAGCACTTCACCATTAGGGTTACCACCTGGCCGGTATTTTACAGGCCTGGCCGGTAAAAATAATGCTTGATGCCAATGTTATTAATAGGAGAAAAACTGTATTTTTTTCCAGAAAAGGTGGCAACCCTACTCACGATGGATCATCGGTAAGTTATTTCTTAATAAAGACTTTGCAAATTTAAACTTAAATGTGTCTTGGTGTTTTTTTTTTTATTAGGTACAAACAAATTTGTAAAAATTTTTTATGTTACAGGTCCTTTAAGCACCATTTACAATATTATAATTTACAGGATATGCCCGGCTCTTGTGTATTATATGGAAAGGTTTTGCATTTTGGTACACTAATAATTTTCCTTTCTAATCTTGATATCTGTGCTAATTAATTCTGCTCTGGGCTTGTGAAACTACAGTGATGCAAATGGTGGGTTTCAAATACCAATCTTTGACCACTTTGGTCTGAATGCTGCTTTTTTCTTATCTCAGCCATAAAGCGAGACAAAACTGCTGCTTACAGCGGATTGCAGATCGGGTTCTTTGAGCACCTACAGTGCTGTGTCATGGAGAGTTGCGTTTTGAAACAATCATGTAGTGATTAAATAAACCCAATAGGCTGGTTTTGCTTCCAATAAGGATTAATTATATCTTAGTTGGGATCAAGTACAAGCTACTGTTTTATTATTACAGACAAAAGGGAAATCATTTTTTAAGGAACAGTAACACCAAAAAATGAAAGTGTTTTAAAGGAATGACTTTATAATATACTATTTCCCTGCACTGGTAAAACTGGTGTATTTGCTTTAGAAACACTAATATAGTTTATATAAACAAGTCGCTGTGCAGCCATGGACACAGGATACACAGTAGATAACCAAGTTCTGAAGAATCCCATTGTATACTACAGAGCTTATCTGTTATCTGCTGTGTTTTCAGCTTTGAATGGCTGCCCCCATAGCTACACATAGGTTTGGCACCTTTTCTTTTTTCCTATTAAAGGGGTGGTTCACCTTCAAGTTAACTTTTAGTATATTGTAGAAGGGCCAATTCTAAGAAACTTTTCAATTGGTCTTCATTATTTATTTTTCATAGTTTTTTAATGATTTGCAGTTTTCTTCTGTTTCTTTGCAGCTTTCAAATAGGGGTCACTGACACCATCTAAAAACAAATACTCTGTAAGGGCTAGGGCAGACGGGGAGATTCAGGGGCAATTTGTCGCCTGGCTACTTCTCGCCGCGACTTGTAGCCCCCGAACCTCCCCGAATAGCCAAGTCCTGGGGCGCACCGGCGTTACTTGAAAACGCCGGCCCCTATTCACACGGAGCGGCGCGCTTTTTGAAATCGCTCCAAATTGCCTCGCGAGTCAATTTGGAGCGATTTAAAAAAGTGCGCCGCTCCTAGTGAATAGGCGCCGGCGTTTTCAAGCAACGCCGGTGCGCCCCAGGACTTGGCTATTCGGGGAGGTTTGGGGGCTACAAGTCGCGGCGAGAAGTCGCCAGGCGACAAAATGCCCCCGAATCTCCCCGTCTGGCCTTAGCCTAAGGCTACAAATGTATTGTTATTGCTACTTTTTATTACTTATCATTCTATTCAGTCCATCTCCTATTCAGATTCCAGTCTTCTATTCAAATCAATGCAGGGTTGCTAGGGTAATTTGTACCCTAGAAACCAAATTGCTGACACTGCAAACTAGAGAGCTGCTGAATAAAAAGCTAAATAACTCAAAAACCACAAACAATAAAAAATGAAAACCAATTGCAAATTGTCTCAGAATATCACTCTCTACATTATACTAAAAGTTAACTCAAAGGTGAACAACCCCTTTAATAACATTGGGCTCAACCATCAAAAATACCAGCTCAACCAGCAGCACCAAAATATTTTCCAAAACAAAAAAGTATGTATTGAGTGAAGCATGTTTTAGCCACCTTACTAGTATATATATATATCTATATACTGTATATATACTGTATATATATAAATAACTGACCAAATGTTCATACGAGGGGCAGAGTGGATTTTAAGACCATTGTGTTTAGAATGAATGATATTCATATAAATAAAGTGGTGCTGAGGAAACATGATTCTTGCTATGCCTTTTCCAAAAGTCATCTGTTTATATAATTAGTGTTTAAAAAGAAATAGAAGGGTGTTTGGGCCTCTTTGAAATCAGCAATAATTGTTTGACAAGCTGGGGAGATAAAACAAGGTAAAGGCATACTATAACCATACTATAACCATATGTCTTCATTTGTTTTCTTTTTCAGCTCAGAGTTCTCGTGTAAGCAAATCACTGTGCTGCTGGGGCTGTCAGATAAAGATTCCAATGGAGCTGGAGTCTTATTAGTGCCGAGATAGTCTTTGCCTACCAGAGACATACATTTCAGAATGAATGCAAATCACTTGTATCTAGCACTGTACATTTAACATTTTACTTTCTGGAAAAATATGATATAATATATATATGACAATGTGCCTTTAAGTCATAGGGTGGCTCCAGTTTACAAAAGGGTAGAGCAATGGTACGACACTAAAGCTATGACCCCAATGAATGTGCCCCCCCTGCATGCAGTGTTACTAGCACCTATTCCAGAGTGATTTATTAATGCTCAGCATATCTTACAGACACTTACCTGCACCAACCTACAACCAGAGGTTTTGTACATTCTCAGGGCTAAAGCAGCCAATCAGAGCGTTACAAAAAAAGAACATCACAGATACAGGTATGTGATCTTAAATGAATTCATTTAATTAGGCTCAAATAAATACAGAATGTCAGTTGTCAGTGCACTTTGTATAATGAAACGAGTTTCACAGTTAAAATAGGAAGAGAAGAAACTGTAGAGGGTGCAAGTGCTTATTCTTCCCTTCCAGCAGGTCCCACCCTGGAACGTGTGCTTGTATTGTTCTGAATGGACCACTGCTCTTTGTAGGGGGACCTAACAATGAGATTTTCATCAGATCGGTCCAGTTTGGCAGGAGACATTAGAATAAACTGACCACACTTATAGATAGTATGCAATCCGGACAGGCTCAAGCTGGCCATACACGGGGCAATGCAAGTTGCTGGCAGACCAAGTCGCAGCTTATTGGCCCATGTATGGGGCCTCCGACGGGCTGTTCCAATTGATATCTGGCGAAAAAATGGCCAGATGTCGATTGGACGGGATGAAAAATCAAATCTGTTTGTTGTGGCAGTCCCACGAACCAACTGCCTATTTATACTTCATTATGATCTTCATAATGAAGGGCCCACAATATGATCAACGCAAAATTGCCCACCTCAAGGTCTCTCCGTGTATGGCCACCTTATGGTTTCTACCTGTGGTTCACCCATGGTCCCACACCCTCTTGTCCACAACACTATCTGCTTAGACTCTGGCTTAAGGTCCCCATAAACTGGCCAATAAAAGCTGCAGACAGACCGAGTCGGCAGCTTATTGGCCCGTGTGTGGGACCATCCAGCAGGCATCCCCGATCAATATCTGCCCAAAATTGGACAGATGCTGACTGGGCAGGTTAAAAATCCTGTCGGATCTCAGCCGCATCTTGTCGCTTTCTTTCCAATCGACTATTTGGCCTCCATTCTGATCTTTGGGCCCTAGGGCCATACACAGGGTAGGCACATCGGGGATTGATCCGCTCTCTCCCCAATAAGGCCACCCGGTGTATGGCCACCTTTAGACAGGAATTGTCCAAACTCCAACCATTGCAGAATCCTAATGTAATATACAATGTATAAAGGTAAAGCATGGCCATCCATTCCTTGGTCAGTTCTAGATAATAAAGGCAGGACAGCGTTCAACTACAACTATATTAAAAGCTCACACAACACACAGGGTACAGGTTTAACCCCTGCAGCCCGGCAATAAAGTAGTAGGCGCATCTCACAAAAAACCAAACCCAATTTCAGCACAGCAGACAAGTTATTGTTGAGGTATTTACAAAAAGTTCACTGTCGCTTTAAGAACGGCGTCCTCGCTGACAAATTCGATTCGCTTGTGTAGTGCTGTCAGTTTCACTGGAATAATGATGGTATTATAAGAAGCATTGATTTGTCTGTATGCAGGAGCTGCCATATTGATTGCCTCGGCCCCTTCCATGACACTGCGCCATCTCACGGACCATGCGTCAGTGCACGTAATCTAAACGGCAGATGCCACATATGTTTAAATGTAAACTTACTTACGGACTGGGGCGGCCAATCACTTGTCAGGTTACTTGTTTTAAAAAGGGAAACTGGAGCTTTTCCCTGCATACTGCACAATATGCATGAGATTCTGTGTGGCCTTGGTTAAACTGCAGCACCAAAAGTGGCAGACACTTTGCACTTGTATTTTAAAGGGGACATATACCCTATGTATAACAATGCTCTTCTGAGCACTTTTGCAATTTACATAGTTTTTATTTTGTAAAGCTTTTATCCACTGCTAATATGATGAACCTGTGTGCCCCCTGCTGTTCAGTGAACCTTAAGGTGGGCATAGACGCAGAGATTCGCTCGGTGATGTCGCCAAACATGCGGATCGCTCCCCAATATTCCCACATTGAAATGGGCGATATCGGGCTGATCCGAAGGTGGGTCCTAGGGCCCCAACGATCGAATCATAATGCATCTGGCGGATCGTAGAACCACATACACACACAGATGCGTCCGCAATGCGACAGGATTTTTTAACCTGCCCGATCGAGATCTGGACGGCTTTCAGCCACATAGATATTGATCAGGGAAGTATGAGGTCTTTATACTTAAATAGAACTGAGCAGCAAAGCTCCACAGATGCTTCAGTAAGTGACACTTTTGTCGTTCTACAGGGGCTCTGTCCGTGCTATAAGTCAATACAGGGTTACTTTTTTTACTGAAAAGGAGGAGGAAAAGTAAATTTCCAGAAACATAAAAATGCATGCATTATTTTTTATTTTTTTGCACGCAATTAATTTTGTCTCTCCCTCCTGCGTTAAGTTAGTCTTAAATAAAGATGACTAAATGGCTTTAATGACCTTTGCATTGCAGACCACAGGACTCACTGGGTCCAAACAAATCCAATCTCATGGTCATGTGAAAATGCTTCCTTCGACATTTACATGTGATTTTGTTATTTGGCAGGTTTGGACACGGCAATTCCCATGCTTGCAAGACAAAGGCAATTTTGGGCATTTTGTCACCCAGAGGACAGTTCAGCCGGGGAAACAAAGCACCCCATGTGACATTGCCCTTAATATAAGAATCCCCTTAGACAAAATGTGATGGGGGTTAGGTTGGAGCATGACCTCACTGGGGGTTTAACCAGTTGAAAGTATTAAACATAAAAAAAACAAGGTCATGCCAGAGTCAGTCCCTGGATAAAGGGAACATATATCTTCTATTGCAAGTGTTATTTCACCCAAATGTTGCTGAACTGTAACTCCTTATGGGAACTGCAGTCCAGGAACCACAAATATGGCCTCTTACAATATCACTGCACAATAACATTTTTTCCCAAGAGTCCTCCAGGGCCAGAGGCCAAACTGAAGAGGCAAATGAGAATCCTGTCTGTTCTGTTTAATCTCTCTAATATTGCCGTTACACAATCAGTGCCAAAGGCATTCAACGCTTTCTTTTCAGCTCCTTAGACCTAAACAGTATTGCTGCTTATGAAGTTCAATAACAGCATCATATTGGACAGCAAATATTGAGTATTAATTAATACTATGGAGAGCTGGGGGGGACAAGTAAGTCTTTTTTAGGAAAAAGTATATATCCCCTTTAAAGGGATACTGTCATGGGGAAACGTTTGTTTTTCAAAACACATCAGTTAATAGAGCTGCTCCAGCAGAATTCTGCACTGAAATCCATTTCTCAAAAGAGCAAACAGATTCTTTTATATTTTATTTTGAAATCTGACATGGGGTTAGACATATTGTCAGTTTCCCAGGTGCCCTCAATCATGTGACTTGTGCCTACAGTTTAAGATGGAACTGCTTTCTGGCAGGTTGATATTTCTCCTACTTAGGGTCAGTCTACACGAGCAGGGGAGATTAGTCACCCCAGCTACAAATCGCCTGTTCTTCAGGGTGACAATCTCCCCAAACTGCCTTTTCTCTGCCCTCCGCCCGTTAAAATCAACTGTGGCAATTCACACTTTTTCCGCCTGAAGTCGCCCCATGAGGAAACTTTGGGCTACTTCGGGAAACAAACGGCCACTTGTGAATTGCCGTAGGTGATTTTCAGTTTAGCAGGCAGAGGGCAGGAAGGCAGTTCAGGGAGATTGTCGCCCCGAAGAAGAGGCGATTTGTTGCTGGGGCAACTAAACTCCCCAGATCTGCTCTTGTAGACCTACCCTAAATGTAACTGAATCAGTCTCAGTGGGACTTGGCTTTTACTATTGAGTGTTGTTCTTAGATCTACGAGGCAGCTGTTACCTTGTGTTAGGGAGCTGTTATCTGGTTACCTTCCCATTGTTCTGTTGTTAGGCTGCTGGGGGGGAAAGGGATGGGGTGATATCACTCCAAATGCAGTACAGCAGTAAAGAGTGACTGAGGTTTATCAGAGCACAAGTCACATGACTTGGGGCATCTGGGAAATTGAAAAAATGTCTAGCCCCATGTCAGATTTCAAAATGAAATATAAAAATATCTGTTTGCTCTTTTGAGAAATGGATTGCAGAGCAGCATTCTGCTGGAGTAGCACTATTAACTGATGAGTTTTGGAAAAAAAAAAAACCCATGACCCATGACTATCCCTTAAGTTTTTCTCATGACAAAGTGCTGGACCTCTACTCAATGTAAACATTATTGTTAATTAGAGGAATACAGGGTTTGAGACATACATGGGTTACCTGTGCTTCCTTTTGTTCCCTGGCCCAATAGTTAAGGACTGACATATGCGAGTCTCACTTGAAATTATTCTGGGTATGGCAGCCCTGAATGTGCCTCACACTATTGTAAAGGTCCGTAAAATACTCTACGATGCCTCTCTGGAATGGATACAACAGTATATTATCTCTTTCTGCTTCATTTTATCAATAAGTAAAATACAAAAAATAGAATTGTAATTTAAAAGTGGAATAGACCGAAGCTATGGAATTACTGTTCATTAAAATACCCAAACCATGGCCGGCATTGTACCTGCACAGTCCTTTCACTTGTGTTCAACCTCAAGATGCACCGATCATGAAAATGCACAACAAATAAATACAGGGGGGGTGGGGGTGAATGTCTTCATTATTATTAGTTAAAAACCCCAGTTTAAGACAAAGTAATGGGGATCAGAGGGAAAAGCAAGTAAGTGTATCTTATAGGAAGCCTCCACTGGGTCTGCAGAAGAAAACGGAACAATCTGCAGCCTTCCAGCTGTTGCTGATCTAGAACTTCCAGGGTTCTACTACAAGGGATTGTGGGAGTCTATCCTTGTAGGCTGCAGGGTGGGTGTTAAGCAAAGTAATTGGGGAATACTTATCAATACTGGACAGATTTGCACCTGGTCAGTATGCCCTAGCAACCAATTAAGAGTTTTGCATTCGCAAGTAATCAATGATTGGTTGCTACGGGTTACTGCCCAGTGTTGATAAATGAGCCCCGATCTCTTAAGGCTTCTACTGTATGTCTATGTAAAATAGGTCTGTTCTGATGGAATCACAGGAGCGGCTCCTCTTCAGCAGTTGCTGGCAGCATCTCCTCAATGGTAGTGGTGCTTTCTCTGTCCTGTAATAGTGATGATGAGAAAAGAGAATTATTTACAGGGAAAAATGTGTTTACAATAGGTATAGCCAATTTCTCAGAAAAATGGGGTACAGCTAGGGTTGCCACCTTTTCTTGAAAAAAATACCGGCCTTCCTATATATTCACTTTTTTTCCTATTAATAACATTGGGATCAGCCATCAAAAATACTGGCCAGGCCGTTAAATTCCGGCCAGGTGGCAACACTAGGTACAGCACATTTAGAGCGAGAAAGATAGGATACGGATTCCCCCCCAAAACTACAGTCCCTGGCACAAATATTTAGGCCCTTGACCACCTCTTTCATTACAATGAATAACAAATCCTAAACCAATAAGTTGTTTTCTGCTATAAAGTACTGAAAGCCAAATTATACATTCTCTCTCTACTTGAAGTATAGTTATTCATTACAGACTGAGGGGAGGGTATTGTAACTAATCCGTATCCGTTTTTGCAAAAAAAAAAAACATATAATAAACTTTCTGGAGCTTTAGTCACCAGTAGGTCCTTCTAGCAGACTCAAGGAAAAACATTCAGAATAGAAAATAGGTGGTTCTATTTGAACATTCTATTTTGAACATTTGAACATTCTATTTGGAATTCTCTCCCAGAATCCATTATACTGGTATATATATTAGATTCTGTAAGGGGTTGGATGGCTTTTTAGTATGTGAGAAAATACGAGACAACTGCCTGATCTCCCTTGAGTCTTCATCTTGGAGTCTCAAAGGATTTTTCCCCCTCTGAGGCAAATTGGAGGGTCTTCAGTTGGGTTTTCTGGATCAATTAGCAGTTAGACAGGATCACAAAAAAGTTGAACTTGAAGAACATGCATCTTTTTTTTCAACCTACATTGCTAAGTAACTGTCAATGTTTAAAGGAGAAGGAAAGTCTCACCCCCAAGTGATTGTATAGACTTACCTGAAACCCTGGGCTGGTGCTCCTACAATCTTCATCTTTCTTTGCACAGCTGCGCATGCGTAGTAGAGAGAAAAGCCTAACTTTAATTAAAAAGTCAGCTCATTCTACTGCGAATGCGTTTGCCCCGGGAAATTTGAAGAAAGCAGAAGACGAAAGATCTCTCATGGTGCTCGCTAGTAAAACCCTGGGCCGATGCAGTTTTCTGCTGATAGGAGCACCGGCCCGGGATTTCAGGTAAGTCAATACAATCACTTGGTTGTGACTAACATTTGGCATCCCCAAGACTTTCCTTCACCTTTAAGAGAAGGAAACCCTTTCTGAGCTAAACCCCTCCCCCCGGCATTCCTTCCCCCCCCCCCCCCCCCCGGTTCAGCTCTACTGCGCATGTGCTGAAAGTCACAAAGTTTTCCAATTTTAACTTCATGACTTTCGGCGCATGCAGAGTAGAGCTGAACCAGCAAATGCTCCTACTGTGCATGCACCGCCAAACGTGGATGGATCCAGGAAGAAGACTGCACAGAAGAAGATGGAGCCTGTGAACTCCATTGACAGGTCCTGCCCTGAGGGGTAAGTAGCAAGTTAGGGGCATTTGCCGGGGGGGGGGGAGGTAGGCCAGGGCGGAGGAGGTTTGCGCCGATAGGGTTTGCTTCTACTTTAAGGTTAGAATAGAAATTTGAAGAAAAATATAAAAATATGCACTTGAATATTTTGCAGCAACAACAGTTTATTTTGGGGTATGTATCTACCATATTTACACAGAGCAAAGGACTGACTTTGGCCCATTGTGGGGCTAGCAGTCCACAGGAGATTCTGTTTGTCAGTACACCTGGCTTTTATACAACCAAAATATGCCTCCAAGCCTGGAATCAAAAATAAGCTCCTGCTTTGGGGCCACTGGGAGCAACGTCCCAAGGGTTAGTGAGAAACATGTTGCTCATGAGCCATTGGTTGTGGATCACTGCTACAGATTTTCAGTTGGGTTGAGATCAGGGCTCTCACTGTTCCCTTGCACACATTTCCTTTCTGTGTTCTTAAGCCTCTAAAACTTTGAGAAGAACAGTGATTCCATACTCAAGGTAGAGAGATGAACATTTGCCTAAGTTTAAAGCAGACTAAAACAGGTTCTCTTGCAGCTGGTGTTTTGCACCATCCATCCTTCCTTCTAGTCCCTGACACTAAAAAGCAGCCATTTATCTTACTGGCGCTAGCACCATACTTAACTGCAGTTGTTTTGGAGAATTATTTTAGAGATCTGCACCAGTTACATTGCATTGAACGTCAGCAAACATCTGACCAATCTTCTCCCTTAATGGCAAGAACTAGATATGCTTTAAACATGTCTGTGTCTGAATAATGGTTTCTTTTAGTGCTACCTTGACAATGCAGGTATGGGACTTGTTATTCAGAATGTTCAGGAACTGGGGTTTTCCAGACAAAATACCTTTCCACAATTTGGATCTTCATACATGTAAATAATAATAAACCCAATAAACTGGCTTTGCTTCCAATAAGGATTAATTATATCTTAGCTGGGATCAAGTATCAGGTACAGTTTTATTATAACAGAGAAAAAGGAAATCATTTTTAAAAATGTTGATTATTTGGATCAAATGGAGTCTGTGGGAGGCATCCTGTAATTTTGGAGCTTTCTGGACGATGGGTTTCCGATAACAGATCCTGTATAATGTTTTACAAAGCTCTTGATAAGGTTGATCAATACCTACAAAAGTATGGCGGAGGCAGCATCATGGTTTGAAGCTAATTCTGATCAGCTGGATAGATGAAACTGAATACTGTGAGAATACCTACAGACAATAAAATACTACCTGGGTGACACCATAAGAAAGTAAAGGCCCCCATACATGGGAAGATATAAGCTGCCAACTTATTGCTCAATGTATGGGGCCCTCCGGCTTCCCCGATTGAAAGTTGGCCAGATGTCAATAGGCCGGGCTTAAAAATCCCAACAGAACAGGGACCCCATCAGCACTGATGCGATCCTCGACCACCAATATTCTCCTTGTTATGACCCCACCTCACTATATAGGGGAGAGATCTGCTCGTTTAGAGACCTCGGCAAACACGCAGATCTCCATATGTATGGTCAGCTTAAGTAAACACAGAATACAATACTTACTTCCTGGGTGACACTGGGAAGTTCTGCTGCGAGCTTCAGCCAATGGGCAGCGGTGGCATTATTCCCCAGGTCTTTGTAACACTGCAGTAGAATAGAGACACAGTTTAGAACTCCAGTACATGCTGAGCACAGTACATATCATACCTAGTTATAACAACCCTGACCCATAACCCTCTAGTAGAACTCCAAGTCCCAAGTATCTTACATAAAACACTCCATACTAATATCTTTCATATGAATGTCAAAACAACAGTTGCCTTTTAAACAACAGGGTAATCTGCTACTTGCCTACTCCCATGTGGTCTCAATTGGCCAGGCTTTTACCAGGGTATAACTATAGCCACTGTTTGAGACTTGTCCTCCATTCTCTAATACAGCTCATTCAACCCCAATGCACCTTTTTCTGGTCGGCTTCCAGTTTCTCAATTACTTCCCGTTATACACACTACAAACTTGGCAACAGCTGTCAAGCAAATTCTTCAGCCAGTTAAGAGCTGTAATATATTCCGGATGGGAAGAAATCTAACATGCTACCTAAATGAAATGCACGCTCAGTACAAATCTGGTTTAAGCAGAGACGGATTGTTTGATTGTACCTGGATAAATGGAAGTGAGTGTATAAAGTACGAATTCTCATAATTATACAATGCACACTGGATTTAATCACTAGCAATGCTTATTAGGCACTGTGCTTCTTATGAACATTGTTGGAACTCTGTGTTCCATTACATTCCTAAATGTGCTATTCACGGACCCCTAAGCAATGTCAGTTAGGGCAGCAGAAACAATATGGGGTGGTCTACAACTTTAAAATAGTAATAATTCAGTTATCTTTGTGCAAAAGTCATAAATGACCCACCAGTACTGAAGGGTTTATCAAAATGGTTGGTGGTCCCCTTGAGTGATATTACAGTACCTGCCCTGCAGCATCAAGTCAATACATAGTCATAAAACAACTTGGTGTCTTTTCATATCCTTGTAAAATACATTGAATAATATAAATTGTAAGCTTTTTTGGGCCAGGTCCTCTGTACCTCTTGTACTGGTTATTTTTTTGTATGCAGTCTGTATGTTCATAGTACACACATATTTAGTGTACAAAGCTGTGGCATATGCTGCTGCTTTATTAATACAAGTTATTATTATTATTATTAATAATAATAATGCACAGAATCCAGGATTCGGTTCAGGATTTGGGTGAATCCTTGTGCCTGGCCAAGGCATATGGAAATTAGGGGCGGGAAGGGAAATCGCATAACGTTTTGTCACAAAACAAGGAAGGACATTTTTTTTTCAGTTTTCCCTTCCCGTCCCTAATAGGATTCAGATTCGATTCAGTATTTGGCCAAATCTTTCATGAAGGATTCGTGGATTTAACCGAATCCCAAAAAGAGGATGTGGTGCATCCCTAATAATAAGTATTTTTTTATCTAAATGAGTGATATCCACTGTTCTAGAACCTGTAAATAGCAGCTGGTGATTTGGCCTCTTTAGATGTTTTAGTCTCATCTATTGGATCAAAACAATTCCCTTTCTCAATCATATCTGACCAAAAACACATTTGGTCAGAATGGCAGTAGATGCTGCCCTTGAATAACTGCGCTTCACAGACCCCTCACATGATCCTCATTCTTGTCTGAAGACCGAAAGTTTGGATTATACCAACTTGAGAAAACCTTAATTATACCAACTTGAGAAAACCTTAATTATACCAACTTGAGAAAACCTTAATGGATAAAACCGCACAAGTGGATTTTTTCATGAAGGTCCAGTTAAACAGTTATGGTTTACATGACCAAGTTTATCTTAACTATTTCTCTCTCAGCATCTGTTTATCTTCATTTCAGGAGTTGGGATGTAGGATATAGAATGATCCAGTATAACTTATAGTTTCCTTTTGCCTAGTAGATGTAGTAGAGCTCGCTCTATTAAAATCACCAGACACCATGTTTCTCTACATGCTTTTATATGAACACAGAAGCCTCTGTAGGGGTATATTATCCAATCATTTTACACACATTATTATGTGGATGTACTGTAAATATAAATGCCATTACCTTTGCAATGAGAACTCTTGCTGCTTTGGAAAACCCTGGCGTGAGATCTTCAGCCTGTATACAAAAAAGAAAAGAACCTTTTAACTCACAGAGTAACCTATAGTTTTTGTTTATTGTGCCACCCTGATTTAAAGAGTTCATTGCATTAAGGTTAAGGTAATACTTTTTACTCCAGCAGAGAAAAGCTCCAAAAATGCCCGACCAACACTACTCTTTGTTGTCTGCACTCAGCAACATAAATAATGTTGTGTTTTCTCCACTTGTGTATGAAACCCAACCCCTTAGCACCAAAGGTATTACACACCATATGGAAAAGAAACGCCACCCACCAATGCACAGAACACAATACACGCATGTTAACCTCTTGACAACAGGATTAGATGCTAAAGTAACTCATTTTACAGTCATGCAAAATGAAAGGATAGTAAAGGTTATCCCTGAAGAATATGGACAAATGTGTGAGAATGAAAAATGGGGCACTGGAAAATCCCAGGGGTAAAACCATAGCGAAAATAAGTGCTGGGACCTCCCAGCAGGAAACAATTATGGATGCAGCTGTGCTAACTTGAAGCCTGGATATTCCAGAAATAATCAGGATAGCAAGAAAAAGACAAAAAAAAGTTTCCTTGTTAAAAGCTAAAGCATGGCTTGTACACTTGCACCAGGGGCCATGAACATTAGGGAAAAAACTCACTAGACTAACTTTCTTATAGTTGTTTATAAATTTAACAATTTATTTGTGAGGTCTTCAAATAAATATTTATATGTTATATTTATGTACTTACAATGTTGACAGTGATCAAAATAGACCCTTTTATTTTAAGTACAAGAGGCCTACACAGTGCCCCACAGGCCCAATAAATAGTTTTTCTAACATAAAACATGTATAAAAAAAGAAACTCATTTGGAATGTCAGTGCTTTGAAATAAAATATCACAGAAAAAAAAAGCAGTGTAGGCTTTGTTATTGCATAAAGAGAGAATTAGCAGGGAGTATTTCTGCAAGGTAATGTATAAATATAGCACTAAAAAACACTGGCGGCAGATAGAGATTAGTTGCCCAGCGACAAATCTCCCCTGCTTCGGGCAACTAATCTCTCCAAACGCCTTCCCTTCCGCAAGAATACGAATCGCCGTCAGGATGGCATACATTTCTGAAGTTGCCTCACAAGGAAACATCGGGCGGCCAAATCGATTAAAATGCCATCCCACCACAATTCATACTCTTGCCGGCAGGAAGGCATTTCGGGGAGATTAGTCGCCCGAAATAGAGGGGATTTGTGACAGGGCAACTAATCTCCCCTGTCTGCCACTTCCCTGAATGATAAAGAATTTATAATTATTAAATCGTAAAGTATATAGACTCTCAACCCAAAAACAACATTGTTTTTGCAAAAGAAAGAAAAGTATAAAACTAAGCAAATTTCCAATATACATTCATTTACCATTTGTAGTTTTTTTGCACATGTAATTGCAATTAAAAGCTGTGTTTTCTATTCTCTGGGTCTGACAGTTAAACTAGTGTAGCAGAAGTCAGGTCTCTACAAGGTTTTTTTTAATCAGCTGGCTTCTGCCACATTGTTTCATAGACACAGCTAAGAATGGAGAAAATGTAAATTTATTTTCCAATAAGAAAGCAAGTAAGCGACAATAAAATACTACCTGGGTGACACCATAAGAAAGTAAAGGCCCCCATACATGGGCAGATATCTTTATCTTTGGCATCTAACAGCAGCCCCTCTGGTATTAGCAAGTCTAGGCCCAGCTGGATATACAGCAGATATTTGTGATACGTGGTTTAATTTTACAAATGTGTTTTGCTCAGAACATGCATTTTGTTACCACTTAACATGCATCTTACTTTCAGGAAGTTCTGCAGAGCCTCGTGGACAGTAGCAGTTGGAGGATTCTCATATAGGGCTGACGCAGTCTTCCTCTCCAGCCAGCCAAGGTTAGAGACCTGTGTAGACAATCAATATATATGAGATATTTCCTCTATATTTGGTAGGTATCAACACAACTTTTTTTCAAACTGTGTCCCACTTACAACCCCCAGAACCCTCTAGCCAATCATACTAGCCTAATGTTGTGGTTCATGCAACCTGGAGACTTTCAGATGCTGATAGACTTCAACTCAGCAATTTGCTCAAGGAATATCGTCAGTGATGCCCTTATGCTTACTGGTGTTTAAAAAGAAAATATTTACAATGATTATATTTAAACGGGAACAATCACGAAAATAAAAAAATTTATAAAAGCTTTAGCATACTGAAATAAGAAACTTTCTAAATACAATCAATAAAAAATTCTGGACGGTTTCTGAAATAATCAAGTTTATCTTCACTAATGGCGACTAATGGCTGCGTCTTTACGACTAATCTCCCTGAATGGCTTGCTCCTATCTCTCTGCGCCTATTCACACGGGGCGATTGCCTCACAAGGCAATTTCAAACGACTTTGAAAAACGCGTTGCTGCGCGTGAATAGGCGCAGGCGACTTTATTGCTAGCAGGTGCGAGATACTAGCAAGCCATTCAGGGAGATTAGTCGCGGCGATTAGTCGCCAGGCGACAAATCTCCCCGAATCTTCACGTCTGGCCTTACCCTAAGCATCTGTTTCTTTTAATTGCAGGAGCTGGGTGTCAGATGACTGATCCAATATATCTTATAGGGGGACTTCCTTTTGCCTAGTAGATGTATTAGAGCTCACTCTATTAAAATCACCAGATATCATGTCTCTCTACATGCAGCATTTGTAGAAAGTGCAGTTATTTTGTTAGAGTTTGTTTGTACTGGAAACAGTTATTTGAATGAGCTCTAATATATCTGCTAGGAAAGGAAGCCCCCCCATAACCCGATATACACAGGGTCGGACGGGGAGTCCGGGGCCAGCCAGGGATCCTTTGTGTGCAGTGCCTTGTATGTGAGCATGCCCAGTGCCCACACTTTTTCTTTTCTGCAACCTCCAAAAGAGGGGGTCGCAGCACTGAGAAACACATCTGGGTGTGGACCTAGGCTGGCGGGGCCCACAAGAACCAGGGGCCAACCAGGCTTTTTCCTGGTGCTCTGCCGGCCCAGTCCGACCCTGGATATACTGGATCTAACTGACAATGAATATCTGGCACCCAACTGCTGCAAGAAGACACAATGTAAAGAACAATGCAGAATATTTAATTGATTGTATTTACAAAGTTGGTTATTCAGTATGCTGAAGCTTATATAAAATTTTTATTTACGTGAGTTACCCTTTACCAAAAAATTAGCAAAAAAAAAGTGCTCATCAATCCTCATCCTCATCAATTAATTGCACCGCGTCATACCTCATAACACCAGCGGCCAAGCAGGTAGTAACATCTTGCATCACCTGGTTTTAGAGAAATAGCCTTTTCAATGTGTTCCTGAAAAACACCACAAGCAGTAATTAGACAACCATGTAGCTTTGAATGTTTACTTCCGGGATAACAAGTATTGCCTAGTATTCACATCCATATTTATTTTTCAGAAGATACCCTCTCGGACATCTGCCTATCTGACCCTCTGGACGAGGAGATAGATCAACGGCCAATTAAAATACAACATGCACACAACCCTGGCCCCACACAATCATTGTTCAGCTGATGATCAAATTTTAAGTACAACATGATAATTGTTGAATGAATTTGCAAACACACCCAACTGGAATCTGTGTAATGCTAAGAAAATCCAGATGGAATAGTATGGCAGTTGCAAACACAAGGGCAGATGTGCAGTGTACCCAACCACACGCTAGGAAACCAACTGGAATAAACCTGCCTCCACACATAAAGTTAAATAGCTGCATGGGCTTCACACTGCCATAACAGGTTGTTGAGATGAGCGTTTTAAAGACAACTATAAATCAACATAGGTTATTTCAATGGTACGACCAACAGGCCTGATTTTCCATAAACCTTTATCACAGACAGAGTTGGCAACTACATGTACTTGAGAGTTATAATAGTGCCAACATGCTGCAATCAATTACGGCCAGTCTAATGGGACATGTTTAAATGGAATATAGCCCCCAGTTCCAGAGGCACAAATCATTAACTCCTTAGGTATATTCCAAAAACAAGTTTTGAAGTCAAAAAAACATATTTTATCAATCGAACATTAAAAAGGCATACAGACCAGTTTGTTGTTCCGCCTTACGCGTTTCGTACCCCCTGGTACTTAATCATAGGCATCAACTACTCTCCACCAGGTGCCCATATTTAAGCCACAGGAGGTCTCCACCCCCTACTTCTAGGCCCAATGGTTTTCTGCCACATCACTAATTACACAATGGTCTATATGCAATCAATCAAATCCTTAAGACTATTATGCCTCCATATCAACCATAATACGTACATTACTTATAATTCAATAAACATAATTCCCACATGCAAATTATTTAGACAGCATTGTCAAGAAGGGAATATATATAAAAATCCTTAATGAATGACATCTAAAATGGCTTGTAAAGTCTGTGTCCCAGAAAATTTTAGTATCTAAGTATAGCAAGTTACATCAAATTCATAGTTCAAGCCTAGTGGCAATCTTGTATGTAAATAAAAGATCCAGAATAGTTCCCTTTTTGCTAGAAGGCCTGTCAGATCACCTCCTCTTATACCTAATCTCACTTTCTCAATCCCTTGTACAGAAAAATATGTGGTGTCACTGCCACTACACTGTGCAAAATGTCTTGTTATATTACTCTTTTCCACTGCTCTTGGATTTTTTTATCTGGCTCAGATGTTCACGTACCCGTTCCTTTAAAGCTCTACTTGTGCACCCCACATATTGTTTTTGACATTTCTGGCATGTCACCAGATATACAACATGTACTTACCTTAAACAGATAACCTGTCTGAATGCGCTTCTGGATACCTTCATGCTCCGACAGCTGCCCACAAAGGATGGCAAACCTAAATAAGACCGTAATGAGACAAGAGCCGTTTGTTTGTGTAATCACCTAAAGAAACTGTCCTATATACAGTTCAGAAAGGTAAAGCCACAGACTTATTACACACACACACAAAATGCACATTTAGATGGGGAGGTAATTGCTTGAATCTGAGGTCAGATGACATCTGGAGGGCCTTAGATCTGGTTTAATTTAGAGGGAATTGGGTATAATGATAATACTACAATTTAAATTGTTTTTCATTAATCAAGTTGAGAAATTATTGGACATTTCCTTACCAGTGACAACACAGTTTTGGGCTAATTATTTGATTTATAATATCTTTGTGGGCCAAATTAACTTTGGGGTTATGGGAATCCTGGGAACCATAAAATGCTTTATACAACCTTTTTTGTTTTTACCTGTGAGGCACATTCAGATTTAAAAAAAGAGTTGGGGAGCAACGCAAGCATGAAAAATGTTTCTGGGTGATGCAAAATAAGAGCTATGATTTGCCGTTTAATAGACCATATGTTGACTGGCAGCCTACAGGAGGCTTTGTTTGGCAGTACATCTAGTTTTTATGCAACCAAAATTTCAAACCAGGAATTAAAACAGGGAGCAACACCCAAGGGGTTGGTGAGCAACATGTTGTTCATGAGGAACTGGTTGGAGATCACTGCTTTAGAGGTTCACATCCTATGCCGCCAATTACATCAAGTCTGAATAAGGGGAACCCATAAAGTCTACAGTGTTAAGACACCATACAGTGCACTTTAAGTATTTCTAGACAGCTTGTCAAGTCTAGCACCAAACAGAACTTGAAACAGGTGGGCGTGCAATGGACCAGGAACCTAAATGTACAGGGCCATAACCAGGTTGCTAGTAAGAGAGCAAATATAACCTACACTCTCCGTACTTCTGGCCAACATTCCCTTCCTTGTGTTACTGCTAATACTGCCTTTGGTTTTGACCATAGTGGGTATTAAAGAGGCCCATGGAAGAATGCAGACAGTAGAAAAAAAAATCAATTCAGATTTGCAGATGGTGATACAACAGAATTTAACAATCCAGTTAATTTAAAAGTGCTTTTAGAACACTAGCTTGCAAATGTGTGGGTGTAGGCACCCTGTATGATTCAAACACAGTGAATTTTGGAGCACAGCTGAAGGCTATTCAGGAAAAAAAAAAGCATATCCTTATTCTTTCGCAGCAGAAAGGAATAGTAAAAATGTGTATGACAAAAACATTTCATCAAAGACAACACGCATAGCAATATAACTTTCCTTAAACTAGCCGTATGCAGTATTATTGCAGAAGCAATTAAAGCAGCTAATAGCTTGTTGGGAAGGTTGCAACCATTCATTTCTGGCACAAATACTTTAGTAAGGGAGGCGCTTCACTTCATCAACAGAGGTTGCGGCTGCTCATTTCTTGGTAAATGTGATTTAATTACAAGCAGCAACAAAACACTATTAATGTTGTTTATGGCCAAAACTTCTGGTGAGCCTAATGTTTTCCAGTTATTATGGGGAATTCATTGGACAGAAAGCCATAAAATGAACATAGCACTATTAAGCTTACAGAAACCGAGTGGGGCTGAGATACATATAGCACCCATGATAGCATAGTACAGCAGAAAATTAGGATGTGGCCAGTTTTAGAAAAAGAAACATACAGGCTTGGCTAAGCATAAACAACCCCATAAGTATACTCATAACCTATACATGCAGCTGTAGATACAAAAACCTATATCAACACATTTATTCCACTCCCTCATTTTGTTACAGTTCATCTTATCAGTCACCTTTTTATGCAGTAGCCTTGTATAAGACAAAAAAAACCCAGAATGAAATACGAATCTGTTTCAAGTTAGGGACTTGAGAACCAAAAAAAATATATAGGAAAAAGTTATCCTATGGCAACGGATATGCTATAAATTAGGAGCTTTATGAAGTGGTCCTGAGAGACTTTCTAATGAAAAAAAAACATATTAAAAGGGAATTTGTGGGATTAACATTGTTAATTATAAAAAAACTCAACAGATATTAAAAACAGAATGTGAAGGCGAGTGTCAATGTATTAAGACAGGGAGAACCAGAAAAGCCTCAGATTTGTTTTAACAGTTGAATACTAGTTTAGGATATAGCCAAACCTTGAATCCTTCATGAAAGATTCTGCCAACCCTACCCCCAACCAAATCTGAACCCACTAACTCTTGTTAGTATGAGATGGTTTGGCCAGGCACTTGGATTCGGCTAAATCCAAATCCTGGATTTGGCGCACCCTAGTTGAAATGTTTTACCACCAATTATTCCATAATTGAACAGGTATTAGATCCAGAAAGCTCTGATTTACAGCAAGGCCATCTCCCATAGATTCCATCAAATAATTCACATTCTTTAAAACGATTCCCTTCTGTTTTTGTAATAATAAAATAGTATGTTCTGCTTAATCCTAAAATAGAATGAATCCTTATTGGACGTAATAATATCATATTGGGTTTGTTTAATGTTTAAATGATTTTAACAGACTAAATATAAATTCAAAATTATGGACCCCTTATCTGAAAAACCCTAGATCCGTGTGTTGCATAACTGTATTATTTTAAGCCAGTTGGCCCTATAACATGGTACAATGGTTAGATGATAGGGCACATCTACTTGGCATTACATGGTCTGCCCATGCCAGTTTCCTTTCTTCTGAGTGTTCCAGATTTTTCACACAGTCCAAAAAATATAAAACAAGATTACTGGCGTCTGATGATATTGGTCCTAATTTGTGTGTGTGTGCAGCCATGGTAGTGATATTAGATAAATTCTGCTAGGACGAGGACTAATTTGGACAACTGAAGATTCCTCTATATAGGATATAATAATAGAAGCAGAACAGCTGTGAGTCTAGCGTTTCCAGTATAAGTGAATACATAACATATTAAAAAAATATGTGACAACGTATTTAGAATAAATCAGTGATAAAAAAAAAAAGTCAAATGAACTTTCTTCTTTTATTAAAGAGCAATAATCTGGTCTGTAGTTGAGGTTCTCCAGCTGCTGATGAAGGACAACAGCCAGTAACCATCCTGGGAGCCATCATTTGGCTTGGCACTCTCTTCAATTCGCTACAGACTGAGAAAGAGTGAACTTTTTAAACACATATCCGTAAAGCAGTAGGGTCAGTAGAGCTGTACAATGTGATGCCATAACATAGTAAGTTAGGCTGAAAAAAGACTCGCGTTCAAGTTAAACCTTTTTTTTTTTTTTTAATTTTAACTGCCTAACTGCTAGTTGATCCAGAGGAAGGCAAAAAACCCCATCCTAAGCCTCTCCAATTTGCCTCAGAGGGGGGAAAAATTCCTTCCTGACTCCAAAAAGGCAATCGGACTAGTCCCTGGATCAACTTGTATAATGAGCTATCTTCCATAACCTTGTATTCCCTCACTTGCTAAAAAGTCATCCAACCCCTTCTTAAAGCTATCTAATGTATCAGCCTGTACAACTGATTCATGGAGAGAATTTCTTTCTTTTGGCACAGGTCAACAAATTCTTGATAACGTCAGTACAGGAATGGTATAAAGCTTACTGTAGTTTCCAAAGACTGAAACCCATTTATGTATAGGGCAATGTCATCTTTAATTACATATGATCAACAGTCTTATGATAAAATGCTTTGCAACATCTTCCAAAAATAATGAATAATAGATGCACAAAACATTCAGTGGTCAAACAGATGCCATCTAAAGACCAGTGCACCTCAATACTTTATTATAATCAAGTGTGTGGGGGGGTAAAACTTCTATTACAATTTCCTGTTGGGAAGGCCCCCGTGAAATAGTATTTTAGCAAAGCCTCTGGGGATCCAGTTTCTAATCAGCTTGTAGACGTTTAGATACACAACCCAATGAATGAAATGAAAATAGAACGTTAATAGTTTTGGTGAGTAAAGATGTAATCTACTTCATTAGCTGCAATAAGGTTTACATTATTTGACTCTGTGTTTCCTGCTGTGAAGGGTTATTTTCCCTTCTGCTTAGTGTATAGTGTCTTGTGTAGCTATAAGGAAGATGCACGGAACCGACAGTGATGATATGGATGTTTCTCACGGCCTCGGGCAGCTGAACAAATATTCAGATCCACACCATGTGGAGTCAAAAGAACTTCAGAGAGGAATAACAGGCCAGATTTATTTCCCCTCTCCACAGGGCAGAAGGAAGGACTAGAAGAGGCGGACTGTTGACTAGCAAAGCTTATCTGAAGGTTTGCTTTACTTCAAATGCTTAAACACTTAACACATTTAAGCATTTTAAAGGTTTCAATTCAATTCAATGCAATTAAATTTAAAGCTTAGAGCTAGGTGGGTAAAGGACTACATCATTTCAAGCCTGCAAACTGGGTAAACAGTACACAGAAAGTTAAAGGCATAACTCCTACTAAGCTTGGTATCTCAACTGAGAACATTCACAAACACATATTAGAACATTTGAGAAAATGTGGTTGGACAACAGTAATAAAGCTGTTTTGTACTTTTAGTTATGACCTCACTCATACCTAGTGCCTTGGGACTAGGGGCAAGCGGCAATACCTCTGATATTTGTGGAATCTTTCCATACAACTCAGTTATACGTTGGTAAGCTGGTCATACACCTTAATATCTGAAAGCAGATCTTAGTATGATTAGGCCATCCACCACCTGTGGTAAATCAGGCAGATGTGATGACTGGTCTGGTGTCAAATGACTGGAGGACACTGCAGGCCTTTTAAACTCCTTAGTCATCAATGCGGATTTTCAAACCTGCCCAATATATATCTGGACAATTTTCTGCCAGATCAATTGAAAGACCAAATACATGCATTTTGGGCCCCTTCAAGCCAAGTCTGTAGCATCACTCTCATTCTTATTTCATTTCATTTGTGATCTTTCCATTTCTGTTTGAGCTTTAATAAATAATGGATCAGTTCAGAAAAACCCTACACCGTTTTATCAGTATTTCTATGTTTGATGCTCAGGTATTTGTGGCTGTGCATCGTACTTAATGGGAAAGTAAAAACTCTGCACACTGATCTAAAACGACCCCTGGAGCATCTTCATCAGGACCAATCAAGTGCTGCAGTACTGCTTTGTCCAACAGGTATTAATTCTATTGCATCTATAATGCTTAGTCTTTCTAAATAATCTTATAAAGTAGAATTCTTGTGTAGGATAAACATGGTTCATAACCTAGATTAAAATCAAGGAAATAGCTGGATAGCAGCCAAGAGGAAACTGACCTCAGTAAAAGCTAGATAAATACAAGCTTGCTTTTTAATCACATAAGCCTCTCCCATCCAGCTAGTATGACTACTGACTTCCCAGCTTTAGCTATTAATGGGACTGTTCTTTTCATTCTTATGCCTTGTAACACTTTTGTGGAAGCAAGGGACTTGTACAGCAGGTGGGCTACCAAAGGAAAATAAATGACAGCAAAGAGAGAGTAAAAAAAACACAGGAAACCCACAAATCAAAGAGTTTGATAGGCCTCCCACAGTCAAGGAAGAATGGAAGTGCGTAAGTGCCATCAAGCATGTCAAGCAATTACATAGATGTTAAAGGTATACTATTCATAGATGGATAGGTTCTGAAAGCCATCCAAGCAGTTAAACCACATTTTTTAATTTTGAGGTCTTGATATTACTTGATAACATGGGCACTGGTAGAGGTTACCTCTTAGTGCACTCATGGCCGCTCCAAGTGATTTGAACAAAGACAGATGTTTTGATGACGAAGTGTAAATGTCCCTAAATTGAGAAGTGAACAATGGGAAAGGTCACCGATGGACCAGGGGAGGGGGTTCCACATACCATCACAAGTCCTTCTTTGAACATGCACATCCAAGTTACTGTTGAATGTGGAATGAAAGCCCCCCAACTACATTATTTTTTGTTTACTTATTTTCCTTTTGTATCTGTCCAAAGGAAATATTAAAAATCACACTCATCATTGATGTTTCATCAATTTTCATAATTTAGGCATTTTATAGGGTGGAGCTTAACATTGGTCGTAAATAGGGGCATGGACATAAGCATGTTTTTTCTCCTATCCTATATAGAAAGATTCTGCTATACATATTTCTCTGTACTTAACTAAAGTCACACCTTTTAAACTAAGTAAACAGTCTTAAAATGTCCAGTAACAGCCCCCCAGACGCACTGCTTTCCAGCTCTGGTGCTACGGTTTCCACCATTCATCAACATAAATGAACTGCCTGTGAGTAAGTACTTTCCTTCGGCTCAAACATGCTCACCATCTCATTAACGAATATAAGGGACACAATGTTCCTGCCCATCTGGAAATTCCTCAGTTTGGAAGAAAAAGAGGACAATGGATCATATCTATGGTAGATCATCAAATGTCTTGCAATTTCTCAAATGTCTTGCAGATTCATGCTACTATATCTTAAAATAAGAAATCTTGCCACTTACAGAATCAACATGGTTAGTCTTCACAGGAGGTTCTAGAATGAATGTCCCTGTCTCATAGCTGCTTTGGGAGCTAGAGTTGGGCACAGCCATAACAGACTGCAAGATCTGGAGCAACATGTATCTACACAAGACTGAGGCCCAAATTTATTATTGCGCGAAGCATCTAACGCTAGCGCTAATTCGCCAACGTGATGTCAATTCGTAACTTCGGAAATTCACTAACACCGGCTCTGGCGAATTTACGCTAGCGAAGTAGATACATTTGCGCAACTTTGCACCCTTACGTCAGGCGAAGTTGTGCACTGACGAAGGATCGTAATTTTGCAAATTCACTAAGATGAACATTTTCCTGAACGTTACAACTTACGCTAGACTTTACTTCACCAGGCGAAGTTCAATACAATAGATAGGAGGTTGAAAAAAAAAATGTAGTCTGAAAAAGATTGTTTTTTTTGGGGGGGGGGTTACCCTCCTTCCCCCCTACATTTCCTAACATATGGCAACACAACTATACAGAGGGCACATGTAGGGCAACTTTATTTAATTTATTAAAAGTTTCCAGGGCTTGCGTAGTGGAATGTAGTGGCTGTAACATATACTTCTATTATAACTTCAAGTTCCCGCCGTATGCAAATTAGACTTCACTAGCGTAACTGCGCTCTGCCTAGCAAAGTAACACTAGCGCAACTACGCTACCATTCGCCGACCTGAGCGTAAATTCGTACTTTAGTGAATTTGCATAGTGCTGGCGAAAATTTGCCTGGCGAAGTGCGGCAAACGCTAGCGAAGCCAACGCTGGAGAATTTTCGGATCTTAGTCAATTTGCCCCCTAGATAGAGAGGCTGCAGCTCATAACCCGATGAGTGTTTATGGAGCTAAAGATTCCACATATGGACTGAGGGTATAACAGTACAATACTGTGCTAATATTTACATTTAACTCTGGGTCTCATCTCCAATCTCTAAACTGAAACATTCTTATGGTCTCTCTGTCATCCTGATGGTAACCAAAGATGTGCCAACGAAAAAAAAAACAGTTGACAGGATAAAAGGCTTTATAAGATCCTGTCTTATTTTCTGCCATTTTTTTCATATTTCTTGATTAATCCCTTGTAGGCCATTCTTATTTTTGCACCAAAGTTGGCAAATTAGCACCATTGACTGAAATGCTGCTCTCTCTTGCAACCTTGCAAATGCCCCATCAATGGCTCTCTACATGTGAAACTTTGGGGCAATGAATTTCCTTTGGCTTGCAATCAGTGTTCTGGTTCCTCATAGTTTAAAAAACAGACTTGGTGCAAAAGGAATTGACCAAGAAGGTGTCTACTTGTATTCATTTGATGAACATGTTCCTTTATTTTCTACAAAATTTAAACCTGAATGTGGCCCTAGTTTCCCTGTCAAAAAGAAAAGGGTTAAGTAGAAAAAACAAAAAGGAGTCAAAGTTGTGCTGAAGACATACTTTTTGGATTGCAGTTGGTGACAATGCACTTCCCGTATGGTTTTAACAAACAGGACTAAAGCCAAGAGAAATAAGTAACAGCATCTGGTGCTGTTGGCTGGGACAGTATGCAGTCTTCAGTCCTACCAGAGTATTTAGAAACCACATTACAGAAACAACACCTAATTCCACTAGTATGTTAACGAGCTTAGATTCTAAATTGTGCCTTGCAAGTACTTTGTAAAATGTATTGCAGATTGTTAAGTGCTGGAGTCAGTTTTGTAACTTTTCCCCCAGTTCTGTTGACCTTGATGATTATGAGAACAAAAAAAATCAACAATGAACAGAAAGTTATAGAAGCAGCAATTAAGGAGACACTAGACCACAAGTGTTTCTCTGTAGGATTTACTGATGTAAAACCACAGGAAGTAAGCAGGACAGTATCTGATTAAGTATCAAAAATAAACATCAGGACCACCGTTTCCATTAGTCAGCAGTACACAATAAGGTTAAGGGCTCGTCCAGACGAGAAGATTCAAGGAGATTAGTCACCTGGCGACAAAACGCCACGTCTTTGAGGCAACTAATCTCCTTGAATGGCTTGCTCATTTCTAGGCTAAAGTCGCCGGCGCCTATTCACACGCGGAGATACGTTTTTCAAAGCCGCTCGAAATTGCCTCATGAGGCGACTTTGAAAATCGTGTTGCCGCGTGTGAATAGGCGGAAGGCGACTTTAGTGCAAGATACTAGCAAGCCATTCGGGGAGATTAGTTGCGGCGATTAGTCACCAGGCGACAAATCTCCCCGAAATCTTCCCAAAATCAGCCCACTAAAATCAGCAGGTTAATTTTAGCCCCTACTGTGAGCAGTATCTTCCTTCTGCATTCGCATCCGGAACCCTTGTTTTGGCTCTGGAACAAACATACTCAGTGGATTTCGGTGAAAAAACACAAGACTTTGCATTTGGTGCTGAAATCTGCCGTGCGTTCACTCCGGAACCGGAGAGAATGATGGAGGATACTACTCACGGTAGGGACTAAAATTGGCTGCAGATTTCAACAGACCGATTTTGGTCCTGACTGGCCCTAGCCTTAAGGTGGCCATACACGGGGCAATAAAAGTCAGCAACTTATCGGCCCGTGTATGGGGCCCTCCGACGGGCTTCACAGATCGGCCAGATGTCTATCTGGTGGGGCTAAAAATCCTGTCGGATCGCGGCCGCATCTGTTCGTTGATGCGGTACCACAATCCAACCACCCATATGGCCTCCATTATGATCCGATCGTTGGGCCCTAGGGCCCGTGATCAGATCAGCCCGATATCGACCACCACAAGGTGGGCATATCGGAGAGAGATCCACTTGTTTGTTGAGATCGCCAAACGAGCGGATCTCTCAGTGTTTAGAATCACAGACAAACCACTAATTTTCCTGTAAATACACAGATATGGTAAGGCCATTTGGCCAATTTTGACCTCAGTACCTGCCCATCTGGGTATTTATAGCATCCATTTAAGTTCCATTCGGATAACCAATGAATTTTTGATACATGGCCAACTAGCTGCCTAACATCCACCCCGTTTTGATAGTTTTGCGATATTGGGAAATATATATTTGAGCTCATCTATAAGCTGATGGAATCCTATTACAAAGTCATGTAGTCAACTAAGTGTCTCAAATACCATCTGTTTCAAATGTGTAATAACCACCTTAACTACATGATCATCAGTCTGTGTGTTGACCCCTAACAAGCATCATGGATGATCAAATCCTGGAGCGATCATGAATTTTCTTAGGTTCTTGGTGGAGTTCTCAGATGTAGTTCAACATCAACAAGGCTGAAGGTTGCTTGAGTTAGCTTTGTTGAAAGCAAATATCTGGTTACTATGAGTTACTTGGGAGAGGGATTATAATGTAGCCCTTACTGACTGGACAAAGAAAAAGTAGCCTGCATTCTAATAGTGCCAATGTATTAAGTAGGGGTAACCACAGTAACCCCAGTCAAGCCTGCTCTGCATTACAAAGACAAAGGCGAATGAAAAAAATGTGTTGTGCTTCCAGATGGAAACACTATTACATGGGTTACAGGGCGCGCTTTGAATAAAGTTTATATTATTAAATGCTGCACTTGTGTGGAGTGGATTGTACCACGGAATGCTGCTGTGAGACCAGCAATAAATTTGTGCCTCTTTATAAACTACAGGGGAGGTGGGAGACACTTTTCCTTAAGAGCAGCATCTGCTGGGAGGTGATGCTGGGGAGGTGGGATCCCTTTTTCTTATAAGAGCTGCATCTGCTCGGAGGCGATGGGGGATTGACGAGTGACATTTTAACAAGGACACAGAAGGTTTGCACGGAGCTTGTAGCCGTTTAAGCAGCAGATTCTTGTTACTGGTTTTCTAGAAATGTGCCAGACTTTTAACACAGTTTCTGTTTCTTCCAGATGCCTCTTTAACTTTAGTGGAAGGACTTGCACCTTTGCATCCTTATTTAGCAATGTGGACAGGCTTTGAAGCTATGTGGTTATCAAAAGTAACCAGTTATGGCCAGTGGCAGCTTATTGTCTTTTATTTATATAGTGCTAGCATATTCCTCAGTTCTTTAAGGGCACCCAGCGACAAATCGCCTTTTCTTCAGGCGACTAAACTCCCCTAAATGCCTTCCCGCCGGCTAGAATGTAAATCGCTGGCAGGATGGCACTCGGAACGCTTTGTTTTCCGAAGTTGCCTCACAAGGAAACTTTGGAAACCGTAGTGTTCCAAGTGCCATCCCGATTTACACTCTAGCTGGCTGGGAGGCAGTTCGGGGAGATTAATTGCCCAAAGAAGAAGGGATTTGTCGCTGGGCGACTGATCTCCCCCAGTAGCTTTGTGTGCCCTTGCCCTAAAGAGATTACACATCATTTACATAAGCCTCTACTCCACTCTAAGGTCCCTATCACATACACACACTATAGATAGATATTACTAGGAAGTAATTAACCTGCCTGTATATATTTTTGGGAGTGCTGCAGGAAATCTCTCTCTCTTAAGG
>CM044445.1:101478769-101496806 GCA_024363595.1 Xenopus borealis
TCTGCACTGTTTTAAGAGAGATGTGCTTTAGTCAGGTGCCCTTCCCCATTTTATCATCGCAAATGCTGTGCCCACAAGTAAGTAGACATGTGACTACTGAGGCATTGCCAGGAATTCTCTGTTGCAGAGAGCTCCACCTCGTTTCCAAAATGTAGGTGCCCGTGACCGCCTAGTGATTTAATCGCACCACGTTTTGGTGCTAAAATTCAGAATAAAAGAGCACCAGAAAACAAGATTCAATGCCCAAATATAGGTCTTTCTTATTGAAGTTACTAAGTGCTCCTAAATTGCTATTTTAACTTGATCCTTTGGTTCCTGACCTCCTGCCTTCACTAATTGCTGCCTGTCCTGATCTTTTGCCTGGACACAACTATGAACCTTCTAAACTCTTTGGATATCAGGACTTACCTATTAGAGCTGCTAGGCCCTGAGATCACCCTGAGATCACCGTGGTGTGTCAATTGCTTGGGGTACCATTGTTCCTAAACTTAGAGTACCAGCCCAGAGCTCTAGCAGCATATGAAAGATATAGATATGAAAAGATAGTAGAAGATATACATATCTCCAGTACAGATTCTTGTCTAATGAAACCAACTTATGATTCTAAAAACATCATCCCAGTTTACATTAATTACACATTTAAAAAAATGTTATGGCTATACCCATTGAATAGGCATATGTGAAAGATGGAGTCTTGACTGGAAGAGAGCTGGATTCTGTTAAACAGTTTCAAGAATTAGAACCAGCAATGCAGAATCACTTTTCACATCTGGATGAACTACTTCTGTAGCATGCTAAAAACTTATGTATATAGTTTCATCTTTTCAGAAACCTGTTATCCAGAGATCTCAAAAATACATTAATGCTCTCCCACAATGCTGTCTTTAACCAAGTAATGCTTCATTTCTTAATAATTTGCTATTCCTCAGTAATAAAAAGGCCAGGGCGTTGCTCCATGCAATGAAACTAGTATAAATCCATGTTGATGGCAAAGCAATCCTATTGAAACACAGCCTATCTGGAAAAGATTTAGGTTCCAAGTATTTTGTGTAGACTAAACTTGCACCGTATTAAAATTATCAGTCAAGTGTGTTGAATGGCAGATGGGTATTAAATTGTTTACGAGCACACGTTCAAAATGCCACTTGGCCATGATAAGAGATATAGAAGAACACAAAACATTTTATTGGATTATTTCTTTTGGTTGGTAATCAATATAGCAGTATTGCTGGGAACTCAGTGTTCCAGTTGATGCTTTATCAGCTAAATTCTGATGGCTGTTAATTACAATGGCTGCATTGTGCAAGGAGAGCAGCAAGCTAGCGTGACAGGACAGTCATTGGAGAGTACAAAATTCACAAGATTTATTCCCTCTGTTCAGGTCCCTTCCAGACTGGGCAGTGAATATGTGCACAGGACAGAGCCAAATAACCTTTGTCCTCTTGTCAGGAATGATTTAAAAAAAACCTAAAGCAAACAGACCCCCTCACTGGGCCCTGTTTCTGTTGGCTACAAGAGATTCATATCCCACATCAGCTCCAACCGAGACTTGCCGGAGCCAAGTGAAATGAGTTGATTCATGTGATAAACGGCACCTCTGAGATACATTACCCACATTTTTATAGTTAACTCGCACGCTACTACAGCACAGGCGTACTCCCTAGATGATCTAACATGTGAATTTGGAAATGAAACACCAGTCATTGCAGCCTCTTGCTATTACATGTTTTTTTTTTAGTGGAGAGACTGTAACACTGTACAGATAACTGTTATAATTTAAGCATAAGACTATTTGGATAATTAACTACCTTATTTAAAGATATACACTCAATAGAATACAGTATAACGTTTTAATGATACACAAAGTATTTATACTATTGTCTGAAGAAGTGCAGTTTTGAAGGAAAAAAATGTGGGCTGATCTGGGGGCGCTTCTAGGTCTTTTTCCTCCTGTCATGGCTTGTAATGTGGTTTATTCTTTACTGGAGTTAGGTCGAATTCCCTCTTTGCCAGCCCACTGTTATAAAGGTACTGTAGGTGAAGAATAAACTGGAGGTCCTACAGATGATCTTGGGGACACTTTTATTCAAAGCTGATCAACAGCTTCACCATTTCTCCCCCTCCTTACAATGAGCAATGCCTTTCTGCAGCTCACTGTCCTGAGAATCTTCTTTCTTTAGGGGCCCTTTTGGCCTCATGGGTTTTCAATCCAGGATGAAGCAGCCACAAAAGGTTCCTATCTACAACAGCTAGTTTAAATGCATTTGATACTTACTGACCCCTCTTTGCTCCTTGGTGTAGCTCAGTGTTCAGCTAGCCTGCCTACTCTTGCTTCTCAACAGTGCTTTCACTAAACCGACTGAACGCTTGCTAGCATAGCTAAATCGCAAAGATAAAAAATGGATTTCATCTTGGGCAATTCCATGTGGCTGGTAACCTGACATCAAGAATTCTATACAGTCAGTTAAGCAATAAGATTGAAAAGCAATTGGTCAAACAGATCTGTGTCAACACTTGAAAGGTTCCAGCAGGTGGTGGTCCACCAGTGCCAATCAGAAGGAGCAGATTGCCCTGGGAAGATTTTACAACTAACAAATGTCATTATATATTTCAAGTAGTGATGTGCAGGTTGACCCAAAACCCACATTAGCCCATTGGTTTATAGTTGGTTTGACAGGTTTAAGTTGAAATTTTGCCATCCATTGCAGGTTAGGGTTGGGTGTAGATTAGACTGGGCAAATGCTATCCTTTGCTTCAAAGTTTCCCTGTCTTGGAACCTGAGGCATGCACAGAAATACAGAGAAAGAAGACGTGGGTACAGGTTGGGCATTGCTCCTGCAACGTCAACATTTTGTGGGTTAGGACGAGGGTACAGTTTGGCTATGGATCTTGCAATGTCAACATTTTGTGTTAGGGTCAGGTGGTAGTTAAGCAGCGGTGTAACTACCAGAGGAGCAGGGGGTGCAATTGCACCAGGGCCAGCTCCCTCTCAGGGGCTCACCAGAGAGGATAAAAGAACTGCAATGTGCAAATCATAGGGGGAGAGCCCGATAGGGGGGCCCAGGTGCCAATCCTGCACCAGGGCCCACCAGCGAGTAGTTACGCCACTGTAGTTAATCTAGAGACTGGAACAAATATCAAGGGTGAACCATTGTAATAACATGTGCTTTGTGCAGCAGGAGCTTGAATCTGGTCTTAATACCCGGGCTGTGAAGATAAAAAGTGCCACTATGTTTTGATATAAGTGTTTTTGGCATGAAAAGTACCCGACCTTTTAGATCTTTCTTGTTCAAATAAATGGGAGTCACAAGGGCCAGTGTAAAAATAAAGCACAATGTGCATCATCAGACTTACACATGTAATTTCAACTTTAAACCTCATGCAGGATAAAAGTGCACCTACAGTACTAACGTTAGGAGCCACATTTCCGTTTTTTGCGTGTAAGAGAAATTCATAAAATATTCTATTTTAACACATAATCAAGACCAGATTTACATAGCAGGTGCCCCTAGGCCTGCTGACGTTTGTTGCCCCTGTCCCCTCCCTTTTATTTGCTCAAATTTTCATTGTCGGGATGGAACAATGGCAATTGGCACACGGGAAATTTCAATTTCTGAACCAATGTGGGTGTGGTTGGGCAGCATGCCGCCCCTTAAAATCTTGCCGCCCTAGGCCAGGGCCTAGGTGGCCTGTCCACAAATCCGAGCCTGCATAAAATGTAATGAAGAAAATTCTTCTTTTGTTCATTTTTGTTGGAGCTGGGAAGCATGTTTGGAGTCAGCCATCCTTGGGTGCCACTGAACACATCCTATAAAGACCTCACAAACAGCCTCCTGCAAACCAGAAATATGTAAACAATTACTTATCCAAGACCTGTGAAATGTAACACCATGTAATACCCAATTGTATAAGTCACACGTCTACCATTGTGACACACACCATATATGTGGGGTGTATAGGTCTTATTTCATTTTTCAAACATTTTATTATTACCATAAAACAAACAGAATTGCAGAGACAAATTATTTAGATGCAGGGTAGAGAACTGAGAACAAATGTCAAAATAGCCCGCTAGTCCTCAACAAGTAAAGACAAACAGAAAATTAAACATTAAACATAGGTCTTATTAATTACCTACAATATTCACTTTTATATAAGCAGTGGAGTAACTACCAGGGGTGCAATTGCGCCAGGGCCCCCACCCCCTTGGGGCCCATCGGAGCCACGAAAATGGTTATGGCAGGCAGTTATCTAGGGGAGATTTTACAGCACACATGCTATCAACACTCCAGCATGGGATTTATAGAGGTAAGGGCCCGACAGGGGGGCCCAGGTGCCCATCTTGTAGTTACACCACTGTATATAACACTGAATTTTATTATTATTAACATGTATTTTTAGAGCGCCAACATATTGCCCAGCTCTGTGCTTCTCTTTGGTGACCAGCATTAAGTGAAAACACAAGGCTACTCAACAGAAGGCAACATGGTGCCTGCATATGCAGTGGCGTAACTAGTTAGTTATTTTTCAGGCCTCCAAAATTTCTAGAGGTTGACCTGTTTTACCAATTTTTATTGAAATAAATAAATTAATTAGGGCCTCATGGGCCAAGATCCTAGATCAAATAAAGTTTTTTTTTTTATGTATTGGTCAATAACATCCTAGAAGTTTTTAAGTTCTCATCAACATTTTTAAACATATTTGAATTCAGGCAATATACATATAACTTATGTTTTAGCTTTTGTTTATTGACTAATTAGCATAACATGCAAAAATCTGAAAGAGACATCCTGGTTAATTATCTTGTGGTCTATCAAGGTGTGGCTTGGTTGGGAATTGTGTGTGTATATTTCTACAAACCATATGCATCCACGTAAGCTGATAAAGGGCTGCAATGCAGAAACCCCTGGCAGAAGGGTTTCAGTTTTTGTTCACTTGCATACACAGGGATCTGTTATCCGGAAACCGTTATCCAGAAATCTCTAAATTATAGGATGGCCGTCTCCCATAGACTCCATTTTATCCAATGATTTCCTTTGTCTATGTAATAATAAAACAGTTCCTTGTACTTGATCCTAACTAAGATACAATTAATCCTTATCAGAAGCAAACTCAGCCTAGTGGGTTTATTTAATGTTTAAATGATTCGAATATACCTAAGGTATGAACATCCAAATTACAGAAAGATCCGTTATCCAGAAAAAACCCAGGTCCCGAACATTCTGGAAAATAGGTCCCATACCTGTACTATTATATCATGTGCACCTGTTAGAGGAGAGTTGATATCCAACATGGAAATTGTATAGTAAACATATACTGTAGTCATTTTTCTGTGAAACATAATTTAGAACTGAAATCCTCTGCTGCTTGATACCAAGGAGAATACTTACTCCCTATAACAGAGTGCAAACGAGGAGTGTGACAAAACAATACATTTAAAATGATTTCTATGCAAATGGTTGCCATTAGAAAACAAGCTTGACCACCATGTTTAACAAATCATAGCAGCGATTAATGCTTCCTTTAGTTTCCACCAAAAATAAACGGAGATAAATAAAAAAAAGATGTATCACAGTATGACTGACAATAACATCCCATTATGCACTCTAAAACCTGTTAGCCGCTAACTCCCAAATCCTACCTTTAACTGGCCTGTTTATTTTCAGTATCCCACTTGCCACAGATGAATACCTTAAAGGTATGTTTTTTTTCTAAATGCATCAGATAGACTTCTGCACTGAAATCCAATTCTGAAAAGAGCAAACAGATTTTTTTATATTTCATTTTGAACTCTGACATGGGGCTGGACATATTGTCAATTTCCCAGCTGCCCCAAGTCATGTGACTTGTGCTCGGATAAACTCCAATCACTCTCTTTTTTTTAAACTTCTGTTTATTGAGTTTAAAAAACAGAAACAGAAATAAAAACATAAACAAACATTCCAATAGAGAGGAAAGTTAGGGAAATGAGAGGTGAGGAATAGAAAGGAGGAAGTGAGGGGAGGTATCGAGCTTCAATCACTCTTTACTGATGTACTGCAAGTTGGAGTGATATCAAAAAAAGCTGCCAACAGACCAAATCGGCAGCTTATTGGCCCACATATGTGGCCCTACGACAACTTCCCCAATCAATATCTGGCCGTAAGTTGGTCAGCTGTAAATTGGTGGGGACTAAAGATCTCGTTATTAAAATGGCATTATTCTATTTAGGATTACCCAGTGGCACATACTATTAAAAACTATATTATTATGAAAATGGTTTATTTACACGAAGCAGGGTTTTACACATGAGCTGTTTTATGCTCAGAGAGACCTACATTGCTTGTGGGTATAGTTTTCCCAATTAGGTGATCATAACATTAAGGGGAACTATTTGCTTAAGATCGTTATGAAATAACGCATGCATTATCACCAAAATGGGAGGAAAATCTCTCAGGTCATCAAGGCCACACGAGTTATTTTCATAAGGTGTTACCTTATGTAATTTTAATGATAAAATATGGCATCTTATCTTATATCATAATCAATTAAGTAATTTGGTAATTTATCTCACGTGAGCCACCGTTAGTGAGTTTAAACCGTTATAGCCCATTTCTTAAACCAGTCATAGGTACAATAAATACACTCCACATTAAATTTTGGAAAAGGAGGATTGTGGCTTTATTACACAAGTGACAAAACAACATACACAGTAGGTGCAGACTCTAAAACCAAAAACTCCCCAAAAATGCAGACCCAGTAAGTGACCACATTATAAATGGAAATTAAAGGTGGCCAAACATGGGCAGATTAAAGCTGCCAATCCGTCCTCTGCCCGTGTATGGGGGCTTCCAACTAGTCTTCCTTGATGGATATCTGGCCAAAAATCGAACAGATACCAACCAGGCAGTTTAGAATTTTCCTGCTATTGAGGACCACATCAATTAGTTGATGCAGTCCTACAACCCATAGGCACCATTTTTATAATCCGATATCACCTGCCGTTGGTGGGCATATCGGGGAAAGATTACATTGCCAGCTTAAGTCCTTCTTTTGTGTGCAAAACAAAATGTTGCCAGGTTTGAACAGATTTAGCTGACATTTTGGACCAAAGGGATTGAGTGACCTGCCAAAAATATAGAGCCAAACAGATTCCCGTGGTTGCCCTCTGTTTTGAACTGACGATTTCTTAACCTGTTTTTTAGGTGTTGAGTTGCTGCCAACAATTAGGGTCCTCCACTGTGCCCACATAGCCCTTACTATCCAAGGCTCTTAAACTCCATAACAAATAAGTCATTGCCAAAATCAGAAAGGTGATCACCATCAAATGTATAAAGATCTTACATTGTTTATTTTAAATGTATTTTGTGCAACCAGAGCTCCCCCACCAGGGCAAATCAACTTGTCATATGTTCAGTGGCTACTTAGTTTGTGGCCCTGTATAACTTAATTTTCTACCGACTGTCCAGTTGGCCAAAATAAACAGAAGGTGACACTATTGTATTAAATTCATCATATTATCAATGTAAAAATACCTATATTTTGAAACCTAGTGGAAAAATAATGAAAACTGCGTAGAAAAACACTCTAAGCTACCTTACATTTCCTTTAAGGGTGGTGGCAGACAGGGAGATTAGTCACCCAGTGACTACTGTGGGTGACTAATCTCCCCAAATGCCTTCCCATGGGATGGCATATGAATTGCTTTGGATTTCTGAAATCACCTCACGAGGAAACTTCGGAATCCAAAGAGATTTGTATGGCATCCCGCTGGCGATACGTGTTCTTGCCAGTGGGAAGGCATTTTGGGGAAATGAGTTGCCCACAGTAGAGAAGATTTGTCCCTGGGTGACTAATCTCCCCATGTACCACCACTCTAAGGTCTTCCTTGCATACTGAGATTTAAGTTGTTTGCTTTATTTCCAGAAGTGGCCCTCTCTAGCCTGTGGTTAAACGCTTGCTCAGTGCAGATTATTCTAGAGGCAAAGTTCAGGAATTGCATTAGAACTGCACGTCCCCTGATGTGACCTTGTTTGCTTTGGATAAATCAATAATGGCCATTAGAGTTCTGATGACCTTATCCAAAGGGGGCATTGACTGTCTGGCCTGGGTGTCAATCCAGGTGTAAGTCAAAAGCCTGAATGCTGAGTAAATTAATGGTAGGAGTGACTCTAGGGCTGCTTGTTTGGCTTGTTCTAAGGCTAATGCCAGATGGGGCTGAAAATAAGCCACAATGATGGCATTTGCCTTGTGTAGATTTTGTAACAAAAATGCTAACTCTTGTGTTTCTTCATCAAAATCAGTCACACAGGAGGACACGAGGCTACTGCCAGTGCTGGGACTGATTCTTGTCAGACGTATTTCTGCAGGCCAATTTTCATCCCCGTCTGGCATTAGCCTACTGGGCCTCACCGCAAGGCAAGACGATGTCTTTTCAGTAGGGGATCACAGGCCTGGGTGCAAAATTTGCATGTGTCCCCCCTTCAGACCTACCAGCTCACTCAGGATATGTGCTTACACTCCTACTTTCCATTCTCTGTGTTGAACACATGATGTACCAGGTGGGCTTTATGGGGACAGGCCAGGTACAGTTGCATCCCCACTAGTAACTCCTCTTATCCCTCTGCTATTCAGAAGCTGCTGCCTGTGTTCTACAATGACCATTTTCTTTGTTGCTGGTATATGATGATATAAACACACACGTGCAGCTTAGTAATGATGAAAACCAGCAGCGCCTTGTCCTTTATCAGCACGAGGATCCTTCACCCTCCTCCCTATTTCTTCACCCGAGTCCCACACTCTATTGTTCTCATTTCCCCTCCCTCTCGGCTGCATTTGCTGACTCACCAAACAAAAGTCAGCCTGTGGAGCTTCGCCAGCACATTGCTAGTCTCGTTTCAGTTTAATCAGCTTTTAGCAGCGCTCCCTCCAGCACGAACCAACCAGTTCTTCTCCTCCCATACACGAGCTTCCGGGTACGTCACGGTGACATCAGAGCTAGGAGCGCCTGCCTATTGGTTGGATGCTAAAGGTCAGCTTGTTAGCTGTTAGCTGGCAGGTAGAGTGACAAGAAGAAGGTGGAAGCTGTGCAGAGAAGAGCCAAGATGCCCTATGTACTCATCAGCACACAGATCCGAATGGTGAGTGTGAGCAGTGTCTGCAAATGTGTGTAACGGGCTCATTGCTTTGTTGTCTTTACACTAAACATCCTTCTGTATGTGTGTGTGTGTGTGTGTTTATACTTACCTTTCTGTCACTGCTGGAGTCACATATTCATTTATATAAGAACTTTTCTTTTGCAGCAACAATGGGGGGGGGGGAATGTCTCTCTTATTTACTGAGACCCTGGATGTATGTGGAATATGTGAATACAGAAGGGCAGCACCAGGGCAATTACTAATAAAAACAAGGAGTTGTAATGGTTCATAATGGTTTTACACTGCTAAGTGTACTGGTGCACCCCTGCCCCACAAGCACAATAGTCAGATCTGGCTCAGCCCTTCTTATAAATACCTTGATCTGCTGACAGCTGCATAGTCTCAGATGATTCCATGGATTTATCCCTGTGCTAGGAAATCATTGTGCACGTGTGGGATCTCTTATCTGGAAACCCATTATCCAAAAAGTCCAATGTATTGCAATACCATTTGCCATTGCTTTTTATTTAAATCAACAATTTTTCTTTTGTTTTTTTACTGATAAGGCGGGTGTTTTTGGCTGTGCTCCCCTTTCTTCCATTCAGCCGCGGGGGAGCAAGGCACTGAATTATTGTCAATGGGGCTGTACTCACACAGATGCATGTAAGCGCCGAACACAGGTAAAATGCAACATGCTGCGTCCCAACCTGCATTCGGCGCTTACATGCATCTGTGTGAGTACAGCCCCATTGACAATAATTCAGTGTGTCTACTCCTGCGCTCCCCTGCGGCTAGGCTTGCCACCTGTTCTTGAAAAAAATACCGGCCTTCCTATATATTTATATATTTTTTCCTACTAACATTGGGCTCAACCATCAAAAACACAGTCCAGGTGGCATCCCTACCTGCGACTGAATGGAAGAAAGCGCAACGCAGGCAAGTGCAGCCAAAAACGCCCCTGTGTAGGGCCCCATGTTGATGGAAAATAACCATATTGGCTATCCAGATCCTAGATATTCTAGACACCTGAATCTTATGCATATTAAGACTATGTATATGTGTGTATATATATATATATATATGTATATATATATATATATATATATGTGTATATATATATAGGGAGAGAGAGAGAGAGATAAAGAATCCAGGCTTCCAGCGAACACTGTTCACAGGAAAATACCCAGGTGCTACCTAGTGTGGTTGGATTATCCAAAAAATCGAGAAATGAAGGTGCACACTGGGATTTGTATTATCAATAAAACTTCATAATTTATTGTTTACATTATAAAACAGGAACTGGTTGACGTTTCGGTCTCTTTCTAAGACCTTTTTCAAGACCTTCAAGACCTCCTCAAAACCAATAAAAACTTTTATACCCACTCCCATAGACACCCAACATATAACATGCCCCCAACTCATGTGATTAAAAGACTAGCAAATTATTCCAATCAATACATAACCATTGCAGGTGATACAGTATTAAAAACAACAAAGACCAAAAATGGAAACATTATCTTTAAATCCTGTGACTAAGTAACATGATTCTGACATATCACCGTTGTTTTAAAAAACAGTTCAAGGGGCAAAATTCATTTAAACCCAGGGGTACAACAGTGTTTACCCCTGGGTTTAAATGAATTTTGCCCCTTGAACAATCTTCCCGAACTGCCTTCCGTGTGCTTGACGGAGGAATCGCCTGCGCAAATACACTTGCGGCACTTCGATTCCGAAGTCACCTGAAGTTTCCCCGTGAGGCAACTTTGGAAATCGAAGTGTCGCAATGCATTAGTGCAGGCGATTCCTTATTCAGGCACACGGAAGGTAGACAGAAGACAGTTTGGGGAGATTGTCGCCGGGCTGAAGATTGGTAGTCTGGTGACTAAAGCTCCCAGATTCTGCTCGTTTGCCACTAGCCTAAAGTTGGCCATACACGGGCAGATAAAGCTGCTGATATCGGTCCTTTAGACCAATTCGGCAGCTTTTCTGAAGGCTCGTCCCGAAGATGATCCTGATGAAGGGTGGATTGTTCCCCCCGAAACGTTGTTGAATTTTTGGTGAAATAAATGGGGAATCCCCCCAACTGTGGCTTCCTGTATATCCGCAAGGCGCTGACCGGAATCATGGAGGAGACTCGCTCATTCAAACTTCACTGTGGCTTTATTGTGCACATTTTTAAAATTACAGACAGTGGGTGGTGAGAGATTCCTACGCGTTTCGTGCCCCTAGCTCTCCTGGCACTTCGTCAGGGTCCCCCCAACTGCAAGAGTATGTGTGTGCGGATCCGATTTCTTGTATATTGCTGGTATGGTACAAGCACAGACAGTGCATAATAATAGGGAAGAAATAAATCAGCCATAGGAAGCCTGATAATGGTAACCTGAGCTGCACAAGGTTCTCCATCATTTTGTTGTTTACTATAATACAGTTTTACTTGCTTATTGGCTGGTTGAGCGGAAATAAGTGATCTAGCAGATATCCCTGCAGCATTCCATAGCCGGCCAAATTAAATTAGTATATGCACCTCTGCTTTTCACTGTGAGTTAAAATGAGGGCACACAATATGGACACCACCGTTCTTGTTATAATGTCAGCTTGTAAAAAGAAAAGGAGGAAAAAAATAAACCCTTCTGGTGCCATCCATGGGCAGTACCTTTTTTTCCAAAACCATCTTGCAGTCAAGTCCTTGGAAGCCAATTTTAATGTTGATTGTGTACCTTTAAGTCAAACCCAAGTGAAAAGTTATGATTCCCCATTTATTTCACCCCTTTAAATATACACAAAGTTGAAAGCTCACTGGATGAAGTACATATGGGCAAGTGTAAGACCAGTCATATTCTTCCAGAAATGTGCATTTCTATTGCCACAAAAGTCAAATCTTTTCATATACACTTCCAGTTGGCCGTCTCTATAATGTGAGCCCCTTTATATGGTTTCTGAAGCAGTAGATGTGAGGCCAGTGAAAATGGTGACTATTCTCCTGTGTCTGGGTGCGTGCTTGGAACATCTGCCTGACAATCAGACTGACGGGTCCCCACACAGCTGCATCCCTCCCCCCCCAAAAAAAACTCAGCTGATTATTTTTCCAGTTGTCTGTTATTGTGTAGAGCAACAAATCTGCATCTCAAGGGACGGCCCTATGATTCCTTACTAGTGTAATTTGTTTAGTGTCATTATAATTTATGACAAGCAGGGCAGGACTATTTTCTATTCACATTAGAGCACAATGAATCCCTACTTTAGCAAGGACGATTAATGGTAAATTACAGTCTGACAGTCTGTCGTACATCTTGTACAGTGTGTTATACCTTCAAACTGTCCGGTTTTTAGAGGGACAGTCCTTCTTCTGACAGCTCAACCTGCAGTCCCTCATTTGTACAGGAAAGTTAGGTTTTTCTCTGCACTGAACAGCCAGAAAAAGAAACAAAGTTTCCAACTTGACTGGCTTTTGGCAGAGAGCCCAGAACAAACACAGCAGAAGATCAGAAACTTTTGTAACAATTTCTAGATAAGCAAATAAGTAATTGTAACAATATAAGATAACGGGTCCCTTGGGAAAAGTTAGGCACACATCTTAAGGCTAAGTAAACCTTTAAACTAAGTGAATGTCAATTGGTGAATTTGATGAGGGGCTAGTCTAAGAACTTTTGTCATTTACATTCATTAATTTTTTTTTTTTTTTTTTCATTCCAAGATATTAAGGTATACGTGTACTGTTAATATGAATGAATTTTGTTCCAACAGCGCCACCTGCTGGTTAGTTTCCCATCAGTCTGACCACCAAGTAGTCAAGGAAGTTGTCAGGAGAAAGAGAGGTTGCTATAATATACTTTAATTAAAAAAATGTCTACCATTTTTAAAATACACCTGACTGTATGCAGTGAAATTCCCAATTTGTTTTACTTGCTCTGGCTGCTGCAGATAGGAAACTTTACACAGCCCCTAACTGCTCTGCAGGGAAACAATCATACTTTCAAATGGCAGGGGGGACGTCCCCCCACCTTACTGAACCCTCCCACTCAAGCAGTTTTGTTTCCCTGTAGAGCAGCCGGTGACTATAGTAGGTTCTATCTGGCAAGACAACTGGTTTATATACAATTGAATCAAAAAAGAGTCCACGGAAAGCAATGGTTCCCCCACAAACTGATTGTGTCTTTGGGTCGATATAGCACGAAAAAGCACGGTGCAAATAAGATACAAATATGTTGCACGGTCTAATATATTTGTAATATTACCGACAAACACAGGGTGTGTGAAAATTATTTCCCACATAACACTAATTAAAATCACAGAGAGTTTTTTCAAGTCACCTATTTATTATTATTTTTCAAGTCACCGAGTGATTTTTTAAGTCACCTATTTATTTTTATTTTTTAAAAAAATATGCACATAAATATTAATTCATTTTAAAACATATGTTTAGAAATACTACACTATCAGAGAAACATTTTTGTCACTTCTTTCTCCCTTTCAAAACTTCCCTTTCGAGGTATCCAGCAATTCGTTTGTATGTTTGGTTTATATACAACCAAAACTTGCCTCAAAACCCGGAATTCAAAAATAAACACCTGCTTTGAGGCCACTGAGAGCAACATCCAAGGGGTTGGAGAGCAGCGTGTTGCTCACGAGCTACTGGGGATCACTGGTCTATGATGTCTTTGGAAATGGAGAATGTGTTTCCCCCACTGCCTTGAGAATGACTTACACAAGACTGTTTGTCACACAGGAGACCGGACCTACGATTGTGGGAGATGAATTTTCCGATATGCAGTTGATGGCACAGCTAGAGGCAGATAAGAGGACAGTGCTGGGGAATAATTTGTAAGTGTGAGCACGGCTGGTAAGGTACTAAACTCAGAAAATGTTATTGCATTTCTTGCTAAACAGGTGTGAAATTGATATACAGGTATGGGACCTTTTAGCCAGAATGCTCGGGACCTGGGGTTTTCTGGATAACAGATCTTTCTGTAATTTAGACCTTCCTACATTAAAAGAGAATTCAACTCATTACTAAAAAAACCCTACCCTATGTAGATCCCCCCTCCCTCCTCCCCCCCAGCCTACCTGGTACCTGGGGCAAATGCCCCTACCTTTTTATTTTTCGGAAATTGTGTGTGACTTTCAGTGCAAGCGCAGTTGTTCGAGAATGGAATAATACTCCAACTCCGCATTCGCCAAATCTCTGCTCTGCTTCTGAAGTTTAATGAAGAAAAGAAGATGGCTGCTGGGAACTCCCGAGGACAGAATCTGCACCGACGGGGAAATAAAAATTTAGGGGCATTTTGCCACAGGTACCAGGTAGGCCGGGGGGATGAGGGTCTATGTAGGGTAGGGGTTTCTTTTAGTGACGGGTTGAATTCTCCTTTAGAGCACCAGTAACATCAATTTTTTTTTTTAAATTGCTAGTATACATTGAAAATAAAACGCCAAGACAAATTAAACTTTAAAATCGAATAGCCTGTGTTAAAGGGCATGTAAAGCCCAAATATAAGTATTTAAAACAGAGGCTGTCTTACTACAAGTCTGCTGGTGCTCTGGATGCAGCTTTCTGTGCTTTCATATAGCACCTCTGTTGATCCGGTTCCACTAATACTGTTCAGTAGGTCGTGCCTTTCTTCCCATCACGACTCAGGACTTGGATTCTGCGCAGTTCGTCTCTCCAGTACTCCTGAGCGTGCGCATATTGCTCTGTGTCTTTCCTGCCAACGTCATTGTTAACCTCTGGTCTGCCCACCCTCTTTGCTACAGGAGCCAATCTCAATATTGAAAACGGGTTGCCATAGCAACGTTCATTTTCAAATGGGAACGTTTGCATTGATGTTTGCAGAGTAAGCTACCTTACGCTGTCTTTGCCAAAACCCCACGCTGTTAATCGTGTGTCAGGGCTTACTAGTGTATAAGCTGCGTATGAAGGAGCGTGACTGCGTAATGGGGTCAAGTTGAAATAAATATTTGCGCATTCTGCATTATTATCAGGCGGAAGTGATGTTGGCGGGTTTAAAATGGCCACCGCGAACGAAAACTTTCAGTCCAGACTTTGAAAGCCTGAACCTGGAATATGGCAGCGCATCCGGAAAACTAATATAGCGGTTGGGGAGGCACAGATGTGGGTAATCGAATAAAGATTACAGCATTTGAAGCCTTTCCTTGTCCTTTAAGATATAACTTGGCGAACTTCCACTTGCGCTCCTCTTCAGAAAAGGCGACAGGTAGACGATCCATCGTGCTTTGCTCAATTTCTCCTCCCTGGCTATCTCCTATATGGGAGGGAGGAGAAATCGAGAGTCGTACGATGGTTCGCCCAATTGCCTTTTCTGAAGAGGAGTGCAAGCGGAGTTTCGCTACGGTATTTCTTAATACAGGCTATTTGATTTTTTTGTCTTAGTGTTTTATTTTCAATGTATACTAGCAATTTTTTTTAATTGATGTTACTGGTCCTTTAAAGGAGAATTGAACCTGTCACTAAAAGAAACCCCTACCCTATATAGACCCTCCTCCCCCCAGCCTACCTGGTACCCAGAGGCGTAACTACAGAGGAAGCAGACCCTGCAGCTGCAGGGGGGCCCAGAAGGTGTAGGGGCCCCATGAGGCCCAAATTCATATACCATTTCAATAAATATTGGTAAAACAGGTCAACCCCTAGACATTTTGGGGGCCTGAAAAATAATTTACTGTGGGGCCCAGTAATATCTAGTTATGCCACTGCTGGTACCCAGGGCGAATGCCCCTAACCTTTTTACTTACCCCTTGGTGCAGATTCTGTTTTGTGGCCCAGCTTCGGATCCGGCAGAATCGCAGAGAAAACGGCCGTGTAGTTCTACCCTTATACAGTTGCAGTGCTGGTAACAGTGAACTTTGTTAGCAAATCCACACCCACAGATAGCAGCGCAGATCCGACTCAATCAGACCGACTGAGAAATCTGTGAATTACAGCAGTGGAAATTAAATTGCTGATTATTTTACTCCAGGATTGTAACCAATAGCATCCAGTGAATTCATCCCCAGCCGAAAGATTTTACACTCTTTGCAGAGATTTACATCACTATAGTAGACATACCTGAAACCCATTTAGCTGGTCCATTATCTGCAAACCAGTAAGCTCTGAATAAAGGGAAGGCCAGCTCCCATTTTATTCAAATAATCCACATTTTTAAAAACAATTTCCTTTTTTTCCTGTGATGATAAAACAGTAGCTTGTACTTGATCCAAACAAAGATATTATTAATCCTTAACTGAGGCAAAGCCAGGCTATTGGGTTTGATGATATGAAATGATTTTCTAGTAGACTTAATGGGGTTATTCACCTTCCAACACTTTTCAGTTTAGTTGAATTTGGATAGTTCACCAGAAATAAAGATTTTTTCCAAATACTTTCTATTTTCTACTTGTGACCGTTTTTCTAATATTGAAGTGTAAGGCTCAGGCCAGATGGGAAGATTCGGGGAGATTTGTCGCCTGGCAACTAATCTCCCCGAACCGCTTCCCCCTGCCTTCGAGTGGCTTAAATTAATAATCGCCTGCGCCTATTCACACGCGGCGCTGCGCTTTCCTGAAATCACTCGAAATTGCCTAAGGAGGCAACTTCGAGCTATTTCGGAAAAGCCAGCACTGCTTGTGAATAGGCGCAGGCGATTATTCATTAATCAGCTGGAAGGCAGGGGGAAGCGATTCGGGGAAATTTGTCGCCCCAAAGAAGAAGCAATTAGGCAACAAATCTCCCTGAATCTTCCCATCTGGCCTAAGCAAGGGTAATGGCAGATGTGGCTACTGGGGGAGAGTAGTTGGCCAGCGACTTCCTTCCGGCTGGTGACTTTATTAACTGTCCTCCTTTGCAGTTCAGAGTACTATGTGAATGAACCTCCACGCGTGACGCTGAACAAGTTGGAACAACTGGGTTACCGGGTTGTAAGCATGACGGGCGTTGGCCAGACGTTGGTGTGGTGTCTGCACAAGAAATAAGGATTCTCTCAATCTGACCAAGAACTGCTTACACGTAGCCAAGAGGATTTTCTACGAGCATCAACTTGCAAATGTCTGGAAGATTTCAGCCATGCTTGCTGGCAACCCCAGGACAAAATGCTTATGTACCGCTTATGGCAGACTAACTGGCAGCTCCACTTTACATGATCTGTGATCAGATTGTATCATTATATTCACATAACAGTACTTAATCTCCATGATTTAATGCTTGGCCAAACTTTCTTCCATTTTAAAGTATATGGCCCTGATGTACTAACAGTGTTAAACTACCCCAGTGCAGTTACCCATAGCAACCAATCAGCAATCTACTGTAAGTTTAAAAAAAAAAACCTACTATGGGTAACTGTAACTATAAAGGCAGTCACATATGTAAACCAAAAGAATATAATGGAAGAGTATGGAGCTGCTGCAGGATCATAAAGTCAGGTTCTCATACATCCATTACATGTTTCAGTGAATATTACTGTGCCAGATGAATTAACTTTAAAAAGTATAAAATTGCCTCCAAGCAAACGTCCTCTCTGCTAATTCTCCCGTTATTATTTACACTTGTATTATATTTTAAGAAAAAATGCCGTTAGCCTCTTTTTTGGCTTTGCTTTATATAACCCAAATATTTTAAACATATCCACTGTAGCTTCCATTATAACAATGGAAAAGTATTTTTGTCTTCATTGATTTAGGAAAAAAATAAAAAGACACTTCCCCTTATGTTGAGCCTCCGATTAAAAAAAAAACAACTCTCAGCTGTATCTTGCAAATTTTCAGATGGATTACATTCTTATTCTACCTAAAACAGTTAAAAGCTCATTGGATGCTATATGGATACACAGCAGGTAAGGTAGTCTCTGGGGTGTGAAGGTAGGGTGGCACTGAGGAAAGATTGGCAGAAGAAATAAATAAAATTGGGAAGAGAGAGATTTCAGAGTATGAGTGTATGC
>CM044445.1:101514630-101528797 GCA_024363595.1 Xenopus borealis
CGTGTCAAATGCAGATGATAGGTCAAGGAGGATAAGGATGGAGAAGTGACCTTTGGCTCTTTAAATAATTATACTTGGTGTCTATAAGTATGTGTAAGAAAAATTATTTAAATTAAATTGTTGCATTGATGCTATAGATTGATACATCTACACTACTTGGTCTATAGGTTCACCAGCCACCTGACACTAGAACTGAAGTCCAAAAAACTGATGACTTGCTGACTCAGCTGAAAGAAGAGGTGGCCATTGATCAAAACTTTGAGGGGGAATCTTCTCCGTCACAAGGTAACTGGCTGAGACAAGTGTGCATGTGGTAACGCCAGTCAGTGTAGCTGAGTATAGCCACATAACTCTTATGGGCCAACTAACTCTTTGCTCAATAGAATAACAGCAATGTGTTAGATGGCTGGAGGAGCATTTGATGGGACCTCCGTTCCTAGAAATGATGTTTTAACGTTAAGTTAAAAGGATTGTCATGGGAATTATTTTTTTCAAAATGCATCAGTTAATAGTGCTGTTCCAGAAGAATTCTGCATTTAAATCCATTTCTCAAAAGAGCAAACATATTTTTTTATATTTCATTTTGAAATCTGACATATTGTCAATTTCCCAGCTACCCCTGGTCATGTTATTTGTGCTCTGATAAACTTCAATCACTCTTTACTGCTGTACTGCAAGTTGGAGGGATATCACCCCCTCCCTTTCCCCCACCCAGCAGCCTAACGATAGAACAATGTGAAGGTAACAGATAGCAGCTCCCTAACACAAGATAACCACTCTCTGGTAGATCGAAGAAAAGCACTTAAGTAAAAACCCATGTCCCACTGCATTCTATTCAGTTGCATTAAGAAGGAAAAACAACAGCCTGCCAGAAAGCAGTTCCCTCCTAAAGTGCTGGCACAAGTCACGTGACCAGGGGCAGCTGGGAAAAGGTCAGATTTCAAAACTGAATATAAAAAAAATCTTGTTGCTCTTTTGAGAAATGGATTTCAGTGCATAAGTCTGCTGGAGCAGCACTATTAATTGATGCCTTTTGGAAAAAAAACATGTTTTCCCATGTCAGCAAAATATTGGTCTACCATAACTGTATCATGATTGCTCAGCTCCTTTCTTCTTTCTTACTGTGTTGTGTTAAATTGCAAAACATAAATACTTAAAAAAATGTTGGTCTACATTGTGGGAAAACCGTAACAAACACATAGGCAGGCAGGAAAATCAAATTCATTGTTTCTTTCATAATAGTCTACACTCCATACAAAAAACAAATAACCTTATTTCTTGTTAGTTTAAAGGTCATCTATCAAAGCCAAAATCAAACACATAATAACAATCTGACCAGTACAACCTAAACACATTTAATCAAACTACATATATAGTTTTTTGAAAGAAACTGCAGGTTTGAAAAAACAAACAAAAAAAACCTTACTTCTTTCACTGAGGGAGTCCATAACAATGACTATGACATGCAAAGTCCTGAGTATTCTACCCAGAATGCCTAGCTTTAGTAAACTCTAGAAGTATCACGAGATTTCCCTATCTTATCCCCTGCTAGTGATGTCATTATGCAAATGAAAGGCACACAGCAACTTCCAGAGGGTGGCAGCACTAACACAGAAGTTTGGCAGATTTCAAAATAGCTTAGAAGGTTTATTAGTCAAGCAAGAAATTTCAACTGAGCATGTGCGAGATTTCAGAGCTACAGTTGGCTGTGAAGATATAGGTAGGAGGAGCCAGTGAAATCCAAGATGCCTGACTCAGCTAGAACTGCAGTGGAGATAGGGGAGATTTTGCACAAGGTATAGTGAGCTGATCATTTGCATTATACAAACAATTCTGTTTTAAAAATCGTATTCCTTGAACTTTCACATAGTGTATTTATTTAGTAAATGATTTTAGTTATGATTGGTGCCCTTTAAGTTAGCAGCCAGTTAAATTCTTGTGCAACATAAGCTTTATGACATGACCTGATATATATTTCCAGAAAGCCTTATCAAAGGAAACTTTCTGGTAAAATGTCATATGCCATACTGCATTCAGTGTAAAGCAGGCATAGATTTAATTCTTAAATGTGTATTAATTATATAGGTTATTTCTGGTAGGTGCTTCATTTATTTCAGTTTTTTTATTTTCCATTTAACCTGCAGACTTCAGTGCTGCACCGAGGAATGACCTGAGCAGAGTAGATGGGAAGGAAAGCTGGGCAGAAATGGATCCGGCACAACTTGAGGAGGAGAAGAACAAAATCCTATCAGAAGCTGCAGCAGAGCTAAAAGATGAGAATACAAGGGCAGAAAAGCTATTGGAGATAGCAAAGCGGCTGGCTGTGCTGCAAGGCAGAGACCCAGACAAAGGTTAGACACCGAATATATAATTGGCCTCATTATAAGGAACTTTCTAATGTGACTCTGCAGGGGCTTAACGCCAGCTTCCAGCATCCCTTTAAGTGAAAAACATCAGGAGAGTCGCAGTTTGAGGATGGCTACATTCATTTTCAACCATCAGAACACACAAGTAGGCATCACCTGCTCCTAAATATAACTTGCTAGGCTATTTGTTAAAGGTATGGGCAGGGTCATGGCTGATAAGATCAGCTTCATGCTGACAACTGTTTGAAACTACAAGGGCAACTATCGTAAGAATAAAAAGATTTTGTTGTTCTAAACTGGCCATAGACGCAAAGATCCGATCGTACGAATCATTGTACGACCAGACATCCCCATTTACCGACCTGCCGCTAATCTTCAGAACAAATAAAGTAGTAAAAGCACAGATCAGCACACAACAAAACCTAATCACAGTCTCCCACTGAAAATCGTAAGATCGGCAATACGTGCAGAGATATTATCGACAGCAGACAGACATTTTCTAACCTTGTCCGATCGACCAAATGATCGGCATGGCACGGCAAATGTCGGGACACTCCACATACGATCCGAAAATCATAGCCATCTGTTCCCAGTATGAAGTGGTTTCTGACCAAAATAGTTTTGCAGGTCCAAAGTATGAGAATGAGGTTTGCTTTGAGGTTAAGGCACCTCAGAGGGGAGTGTTGCCATGCTGGTGTTAAATAGGAGTTCTGGAGGATTTGTAGGGCCATCACTGGCCACCAGGGTTGTCATGATGCGAGTGTGGTAATTTAGAGTATTCCGTTGGGTGATATCAGGTATGTCTGCTGTCCACTTAGATAATGAATTGATATTGATACAGAAATTATAAATATTTCTCCGTGTGAGCTTGGGGGACACAGGGACAGTGGGGTAAAGCTGGTACCACTAGGAGGCAGGACACAACCATAAAAAGAACACTGACTGGTCGACAGACAGACTAAGGAGAGCAGCTATCCAGTGCAGGTAAGTCTACTGGGGGTTCTCCCTTATTCCTCCTCCCTCCATTTCAACATGGGCTGACTGTGAGGAAAACAGCTGCTCAAAAACGCACTGAGCGCACAACTCCACTCCAGCTAGGGTTAACAGCCAGGGCCACCATCAGGGTGGGACAAGTGGCCCGGGCCCGGGACTGAAGGGGGGCATGGCCGTGCTGCAGTTTTCGAAGAGCCAGGCCCCCCTTACCAGCACTGGTTTTTGTGGAAGCGCCGAAGTCCTGAATCAGCGAAAAGACCCGAAGTCACGAAGGAGCCGACACGAAGTCCTGAAGTGACGGAAATTAACAAAGTGACGAATGGAGCCGAAGCTGAAGTCCTGAAGCAGCGAAAATACCCGATGTCATTAAAACAGATATAACTGAAGTCCTGAAGCCACAAGTTCAATTCTACGGACACCAATGTGGGTTTTTTTAATCCCCTGGTCCCCAATGTTTAATTTTAATGCTCTATAGACCCCTGCCACCAATTTTTTTTTAATTATTTTTGGGGCCCCAGAAATTTTTTTTTAACTTGTAAGGGGGCCCTGGCGCAAAAGTTTTTATAAAAATAATCTTTGGGGCCCCAATTTTTTTTTTAACCTATAAGGGAGCCCTGGCCACCAATAACTTTTTATAACCTTTGTGTGTGGGGGGTTACCGTTTTTAGCACTGATGTCTGTGTGGTGTTTTAACTGTTGTGTGGAGTGGGCGGGATCTGGGGCGGGGCTTTGGGGCTGGGATGGGAAAATTTTGTTGTACGGGCCCCCGTGATTTCTAATAGCGGCCCTGTAAACAGGACGGTAAGGAGGGAAGGACAGCACTTGCCGATGCGACTAACACTAGGTCTACTGGCGTTATTCTTAGTTCGGCCAGGGTTGTTCCGGCCATGAGACAAGGTGAAAATCTTGCCTCAGGCGGCACAAAGCCTCCTCTGGTTTAAGAGCCGAATTTTCATTCTTTAAGACGGAAATTCGGCACTTCTAGTGCAGCGAGCGCAATAACAATCTTCAATCACTTGGGGGACACAGGTCTGCCCTCCCTGGATTGAGGCCTTCACTTTTCAAGTTTTATTGCATTATTTCATTACATTTCCTGCTGACTTTGGTACAAACTGACATAAGCTCTGTCTGCTGGGGGTATAGCCAGTGAAGGAGGAGTCGTTTTTCTTTTTATGGTTGTGTCCAGCCTCCTAGTGGTTCCAGCTATACCCCACTGTCTCTGTGTCCCCCAAGTGTCTGAAGAGAGAGAGAGATTTAACAGTGAGTACAAAAATCCCCTTATTTAATTTTCTTGAGGTTGATCATTTTGTAGTTTTGTCCTTGCATGCATGTGTATTGAGTCATGTTCCTCATTGTCTGTAGTTTCAGTATTGGTGTTACACAGTGGTGAATTTGTAGGCATAACAGATATGAGATGGGGCAATGGGGAATTTCTGCTTGATTTTTGATAGAGTAAGGTACTTTCATTTTTGAGTATGTCATGTATAGTGTGTAGGCCCTGCGTGTCCCATTGTTTGAGAATGGGTTTTTTTAAACCAACTGGAAAATTCTTATTTCCTAGCCATGTAAGGTATGGTGAGAAGAATGGAGATAGGTTCAGTGTATAACAGACACACAGTATGCAGGCCCAAACTGTCAATATGTGGGTTCTGGCCAATGTCGGAGAGGCTGCTATAATATGCCATAGACCAGGGGTCCCCAACCTTTTTTGCTCGTGAGCTAGATTTAAATTTAAAAAAGAGTTGGAGAGCACCACAAGCATGAAAAAGTCCATGTGGATGTCAAATAAGAGCTCTGATTGGCTTTTTGGTAACCCCTATATGGACTGGCAGCCTACAGGAGAGAATGTTTGGCAGGACATCTGTTTTTTATGGAACTAAAACTTGCCTCTAAGCCAGTAATTCAAAAATAAGCACCTGCTTTGAGGCCACTGGGAGCAACATCCAAGGGGTTGGAGAGCAACATGTTGCTCATGAGCTACTGGTTGGGGATCACTACCATAGACCGTCACTATCAGCTGTTACAGGAATGTTTGTTCCTCTGTGTACTTAAAGGGGCAGTTCACCTTTAAGTTATCTTTTAGTATGATATAGAATCGTCATTATTTATTTCTTATAGTTTTTCAAGTATTTTCCTTCTTCTTCTGACTTTTTCCAGTTTCCAGTTGCTAAAGGCCTGAATTAGAAAATATTCCAGCTATAACCTGTCGAGATCATGTAGAAGTCAATGGTAGAGGTACCTTGAACCATTTGAAGACATTTGTAGCCTTCATGATTTAAAATTTTCTATGGTGGTTTGCCCTCGAAGACTCGATAAATTTGAGTAGTCAAGGTTTTTCCCTGATTGTATTCGATCTAATTTTTTTACAATCGGGTGTTTTCATAAATAAGCAAATATTCGAGTTGTGAGTTTATTTAGGGTATAAACCTCACACACACCCTAAATCAGGGTGCCCAGACTTTGTACCCTGGGATCTACTCTCGACACCTAGCCCTCATCTGAAGCTCTACCTTGATAGGTGTGAGGGTATCTGCAGAGTAGCCCTCTGTGCTCAGCCCGACGGCCCAACTCTCCTCCCCTTTGTGCTGCTCTTCTCCTCTCCCTGCCCTCCCTTAGTGCTGCTCTTCAACTCTCCCTCCTTTCTTGCTGCTATTCTCCTCTCTCTCCCTTCGTGCTGCTGTCCTCCCCTTCCCTTTTCCATTCGTTCTGCTCTTCTCCTTTCCCTGCCCTCCCTTCTACTTGTCTCTTCTCCCTCCCTCTTGCTATCTTTTCTTCCTGCTCTTTTCCATCCCACCTGCTCTCTTCTCCCTATCTGCTCCCTCCCTGCTGCTTGTCTCTTCTCCCTCCCTACTGGTTGTATATTCCACCCCCCTCCTGCTTGTCTCTTCTCCCACCCTACTGCTCGTGTCTTTTTACTATTTCTGACTGATTTTTGGTGGGACTCACAATTGATGTTTTTCTTCCAAGTTTTGCCAGTGTTGTACTGCACTGGCAAAACTGAAGTGTTTGCTTTTGAAAGACTATTATAGTTTATATGAACAAGCTACTAGTAGTAGTAGTAGTCATGGGGGCAACCATTCAAACTTGAAAATGAGAAAAGGATACACAGCAGATAACAGATAAAGTCTTTAGTGTACAATGGGATTCTTCAGAACATATCTTGTATCTACTGTGTCTCCTGTGCCTGAATGGCTGCCCCAATGGCTACACAACATCTTATATGAGCTATAGTTTTGAAACAAAGACCCCAGTTTTACCAGTCCAGGGTAACACTACTTATGTTGTCGTTCCTTTAAAACACTTCATTTTTGGTGTTATTGTTCCTTTAAGAGAATATAAACACTTAATCTGTACATATTATCTTCCACTTAATTACCTTTCCAGGAAAACTGTACCTACCAGCTCTACATACCCTTTCATGGGGCATTCTTGTAAAAATACAATAGGTTTTTGTACTTCTGTATCTATGTAATGTACTACAAATTAAGCTCTGTCACTTTTACAATATTCTGTGTTTGCAGTTACTGCAGACCACTATAGGCTGCCTGACAGTGATGAGGAAACTGAGGAGGAAGCCATACAGAGAGTTCTAAAGCAGGTTAGCTTGATTTTATTCCTTTCAACTAAATGCATGAGTGTGAGCACTTGTTCTAAATGCAGTTCATGCAAGCAGCCTTTAATGTTAACCAATTGGAAATAGCATTTTGCCCTTACACAGAGGTCACGAAATGAGAGAGAACAGGGTATATTTTTATTGGGTTGGGATTTTGACTGGACGGCTTTATTTCTGACTGTGGTGCTGTATTGGAGGACTTTGGGTAGAACTTGGGTTGGGGTGGTCTCATCTGTCTTTGAATTTAAATTGTGCCCCCATTGATAAATACTCACACACATACCAACACAAAGATGATATGTTCTTCATTATATTTTTGTTTTACGCAGCTCTCAGAGGAATTTGTCCTAGATGAAGCCAGCGGTTTTAACATCCCCCCTGACCAAAACAGACCAAAAGCTGACAGCTTACAAATGCCAGTGGGTAACAAACCTCATCCAAAGCAAAAGGTATGTTATCTGTAGACTATTTGTTGATGTAGTATACGTGCCATCAGCCTGAACACACATCTTATATGATATGCAGTGTCCTGTGTACAGTATAATATAAATAAAAAGGGAATGGGAACTTGTTTTGGTCTTTCATAGAAAGCGCTTGATAGAATGGGTTGATTGGCAAACCTTATATTTATTTGCTAATAGTACCAAAGCATCACATCAAATGCTGAAACTGGGAAATTGTGTTGTTTTCTGAAAAATATATGCTTATTTTAAATTTGATGCCAGTAACGTTTTAAAAGAAAGTTGGGACAGGTTCAACAAAAGCAGGGATAGACTTGGGGGTTCTGAGGCTGCTGTCTCAGGACCCCCCCTGCCCCTGCTGCAAAGCCCCTTCTGCATCCCCACCTCCGCTGCAACCCCCCCTTTTAGCCTGTGAATTCATGTGTGCACCTTCTTTTGTCACGACAGAGACCAGAGAGGGTGATGAGGGCAGCACAGGCAGGGTTTTTCCCCAGTGTCTCGCTGGCCCATTCCGACCCTGAACAAAAGAAAAGATGTGTAATGCTATAAAGAGAGAATTCTAGAGAGGCTGACTGTGTGAGAAGGAAAGATTGGGGGGGGGGGTGGTTACAGCATCCTATGAAACACTGCATGGGGGCAAATATTACAAGTTGAGAGTAATGTCCTCAACTGAAAGAATTGTGGAATTTCTTCATCTACAGTACAGAATATCCTTAAAAGATTCAGTGAATACGAGGATATCTCTGTATGCATGGGACAAAGGCTGAAAGCCAATATTGGATGGAGACAATATTTCACTTCCAACAGTCTCCTCAGTTCCCAAATGTTTGCACAGCATTTTTAACGAAAGAGGTGATGCAATTCACCCAACTGTTTTGAAACTAGTTGCTAGCATCAAATTCAGAATGATTGTGTAATTAAAATGTCTCTGTTTCCACATTTAATATGGTTGTCTTTGTACTGTTTACGGTGAAATATAGGGTTTATGTCATTTGCAAATCATTCCATTCTCTTTTTAATTGCATTGTACTCAGTGGGGGTTATTTATAAAAACTCAGCATTAACCCATGGCAACCAATCAGCTGTTTGCTTTCCATGTTAAACTTGCAACTGGCTGAAAAAAACTAATCACTGATTGGTTGCTATGGCTTATCATCTAGGTGGAAATTTGCTCAGTGTTTATTAATGAGCCCCATCTAATGGAACATGTTGGTAAATCTGTTTATGTTTTGCATAGACAACTACTGACCATGGCTTTTTGGCATGTCTTGGCTAATTTGGCGAACCATCCTACCATGTGTTCAGCCATTTGTTGAAATTAAAATGATATATAATTAATAGCTTGAAGAATGCTGTTATTTTCCAGCAAGAGATGGAAGGCTGCAGTATGGACATCTGTGTTATAGAGAAAAAGACTTGCTTAACTTCAGCTCCCACCATTCCTAGCCTCCCCAAGTCACCAGTGAAACTGTATAGTTCCATTTGCTGCCAGCTGGGTGTTTAAAATTGTGCCTTTTTCCCAAGGTCACCGCAAAAAGCCAACCATCAACTGCAAGGAGAACCGCTTCCAGAGAGGCAGATAGTGATGAAGAGGAGCTGCCATGGTGTTGCATCTGTAATGAAGATGCTATTCTGAGGTGCCATGACTGCGATGATGATCTGTACTGCAAGAGATGCTTTAAGTAATGGTCCATTGCCTTCTATCTAGATAGATTCATCTTGGTATGGTCTTCTTGCATACCGTCCATTTCATTCCCATTTTTTTGTATGTGGTGAATTTGTAATTCTAGTCATTTTGCTTTGTTTTCACCTTCTGTGAAGTTGAGATCCCGCTCGCCATTTTTCTGTAGACTTTCTGGCGGCAGTTTCTCTAACATTTTCTGGTCCTCCTGTAGTATTATACAGTTAGGTCCATAAATAATTGGACAGTGACAACTTTTTTTTTTCTTCTAATTTTGGTTCTGTACGTTACCACAATGAATTTTAAATGAAACCACTCGGATGCAGTCGAACTGCAGACTTTCAGCTTTAATTCAGTGGGTTGAACAAAAAGATTGCATAAAAATGTGAGGCACTAAATGCTTTTTTAACACAAAGAATGTTTTTCCAGAACTGTGCTGTCTTTTTTTAGATTTTTTTTTTTTTAGCAAAGTCCTAGCTAGCCTTTCTATTCTTGATGCTTATGAGTGGCTTTCACCTTGCAGTGCACCCTCTGTATTTACTTTCATGCAGTCTTCTCTTTATGGTAGACTTGGATATTGATATGCCTACCACCTGGAGAGTGTTGTTCACTTGTTTGGCTGTTGTGAAGGGTTTTCTCTTCACCATGGAAATGATTCTGTGATCATCCACCACTGTGGTCTTCCATGAACATCCTGGTCTTTTTGCGTTGCTGAGTTCACCAGTGCTTTCTTTGTCAGGATGTACCAAACTGTAGATTTTGCCAATCCTAATATTGTAGCAATTTCTCGGATGTGTTTTTCTGTTTTTGCAGCTTAAGGCTTGTTTCACCTGCATGGAGCTCCTTTGACAGCATGTTCACAGCAAAATATTCCACATACAAGCACCCCCTTCACATAAACTCCAGGGCTTTTATCTGATTCATTGATAATGACACAACAAAGGACTTGCCCACACCTGCCCATGAGCTGAATTTCCAGTTTTCAACCCGGAAATTCAGCTCTTCAGTCGACGCAGAGCATAGGATCGCCCCTGGAAAAGGGTGTCCAATAATTGGGGGTTGTGGACATGTATTAATATAGTGCCAACTTATTTCGTAGCGCTGTAAAGTGAATGTGATTATACAAACAGAGTACTTTGTATATTTAATGTGTGGAGAGGGAAGGAGAGGAAAGTAGAGTGGCTGAGATTTGTATAGAATGGGCACTTAATGGGAGAGGTAGTGAGAAATGTTTTATGAAGCATGAGAATGAAAGGAGAAGAAAAACAGGATAAATCATATTGAGTAATAAGTTACAACTTAAAGGGAAAACATGTTTTTTAAAAGCACTGAAATCCATTTCTCAAAAGAGCAAACAGATTTTTTTATATTCAGTTTTGAAATCTGACATGGAGCTAGATATTTTGTCAATTTCCCAGCTGCCCCTGGTCATGTGACTTGTGCCAGCACTTTAGGAGGGAACTGCTTTCTGGCAGGCTGTTGTTTTTCCTTCTCAATGTAACTGAATAGTACGCAGTGGGACATGGGTTTTACTATTGAGTGCTGTTCTTAGATCAGGGATCCCCAACCTTTTCAACCCGTGAGCAACATTCAGAAGTAAAAGGAGATGGGGGAGCAACACTAGCAAGAATAATGTTATTGGGGTGCCAAATAAGTGCTGTGACTGGCCATTAGTAGCCTCTGTGTGGATTGTCAACCTACAATGAGGCTCTGTTTGGCAAGACACCTGCTTTTTATACAACTAAAAGTTGCCTCCAAGCCTGGAATTCAAAAACAAGCACCTGCTTTGAGGACACTGGGAGCAACATCCAAGGGGTTGGTTGGTGAGCAACATGTTGCTCATGAGCTACTGGTTGGGGAATCACTGTCTTAGATCTACCAGGCAGCTGTTATCTTGTGTTAGGGAGCTGTTATCTGGTTACCTTCCCATTGTTCTGTTGTTAGGCTGCTGGCGGGTTGGGAGGGGGTGAGATCACTCCAACTTGCAGTACAGCAGTAAAGAGTGACTGAAGTTTATCAGAGCACAAGTCACATGACCAGGGGCAGCTGGGAAATTGACAAAATGTCTAGCCCCCATGTCAGATTTCAAAATGAAATATAAACAAATCTGTTTGCTCTTTTGAGAAATTGATTTCAGTGCAGAATTCTTCTGGAACAGCACTATTAACTGATGCATTTTTGAAAAAGATTTTTTCCCATGACAGGATCCCTTTAAAGATGACCAGTAGTGATATTAATAATGCTTAACTATAGCTGGAATGCCACCCTACATTCTTCATATACTTTAATTGGAGATATCCTAAAAATACAGTGATGTTAGCATAAATATTCACCCATGCTATATATACTGTCTTCCTCCAAGCCCCCAGTAATGGACCAGCATAACAGTAAGTCCTGTAGTTATCTACAGGCCCTTTGTACCATCTGTTGATGCTTTTAAAAGGACAGACATAATATCAAAGGCTATTTTGATACTAAACTCTATAGTTAGTATAGCTATGGGCAAATACGGTTTGTGTGAAAGAGTGGAGGGGTGTGTGTGTATGCTGGGTTTTAATTTGGAGGGGTTGAACTTGATGGTCTTTTTTCAACCCAATTTAACTATGTAACTATATAAAAGCAAGATGAGAGGTGCTGTGCCAATGAGGTGAGTTGAAAAACTCATTGCGGGGGAGGTTACCAGCAAACAAACGGATTCTGGTACCTTTAAGAGACGAATTTCTGGGTTTTAAACATTAAATTTGGCTTTTCTAGTGTAGGGGAGCACAATCACACTATCAGCACTATCTATGCGGGCCCCTGACTCCCTCTAGCGTGGGAAAAGGTAAGCGCAGGGGGGCGGCATTGCTTCAGGCGGCTCCAGGTGCAGAATCGGTACCAAGCAGGAGCTGTTAGAACTGTTATCAGAAATGAAGTAGAGAACATAACACATTTATTGCACTTGGGTATAATTAATGAATCTGTTTCTAATCACCCACAGCTTTGACTGCCCATAGGTAGGAGGAAGAGCAATTCCAGTGGATTGCATTAATCTTGCACACTCCCAACTCATTAACCTTTGTAACACTATCAGAAGATTATGCCTGGGCTAATGTAAGAGAATTGGGGCCACAGGTCAATGCAGAAAATTTCGAGAAAGAAATATTTCAATGCAGACTCCCACATTCCTCAAATGAATAATAAACCTGTTATAACCGCACAATGTCATTTAATCCCGATGTGTCGCTGCACTTCATTTACTGTTCTATGTCTTGTGTTTCAGGGAAGGGCACGATGAGTTTGACCGGAAGGAACACAGAACATCTAGTTACAAGCCACCCCAGAAAAAGAGAGGAAGATGAAAAAATACAGATAAAGGAAATTGGAATTCAGCAGAGACCCGTGGATTGACCTAAGCTTGAATTATAATAATTTAGCCATGACTGCTTGCATACTCGCTGACCAGTATGACTAAGGTGTGTTAAACACATGACTAATGCTTTTACTTTTTATGTTTTATTGGCACCAGCCTTACCTACAGGAATAATGCAGCTTTGTGTATTTTGGAATGGGACAATATTTGATTCACACTAAGGGGCAGATTTACTAAATTTCACATGAATGATTCGAAGTTCAAACGAATTTTCAAAAAGATCCGAATTTTCGAATGGTTTTTGAAGACCACTTCGACCAGTGAGATTTGAATAAAATTTCATTCGAATATTCGACTGTTGAAGTACTTCCCCTTTAAATTTTTATTTGACTGCCTAGTTCGCCAGATCAAAGCTACTGAATTGGGTTTCATTAAATAAAAAAATATTTGATCGATCAATAAAATCTTCTAATCCATCGATTCAAACGATTTATCGATCGAATATTTCCTATTCGATCGTTCGACCAATCGAATTGCGGTAAAATCCTTTTCAAATTCGATATTCGAATTCAAAGGATTTTACTTCCCTGCCTATTCACATGACACACAGACTCCATTATAATCAAATAATCCTCATGGATATGGTTTTCTTTTTCTCTGTAATAATAAAACGGTAGCTTGTACTTGATCCCAACTAAGATATGATTAATCCTTATTGGAAGCAAAACCATCCTATTGGGGTTATTTAATGTTTACATGATTTTCTAGTAGACTTAGGGTTTTCTGGATAACGGATCTTTCTGTAATTTGGATCTTCATACCTTAAGTCTCGAGCGTTCTGGATATTAGATCCCATACCTGTAATGACATATTTATAAAAGACCAACATAGTCTACATCTTTGTACAATACAAACTCACACTCCATGTAGTTTTAATCCAGTACATGATTCTACACTGGGGAAGCTGCACAGTAAGCAAAGACAATGTTCCTGAAAAATAACAGGGGCACATAAGTATGTATTCCTCCTGGGCCCCTTGTCACCCATACCCATGAGCCCCTGGTCCCCTCATTACCTATGGATGCCTAGGTGTCACTACCCCCGACTGCTGGCCTGTGCAGTTTAATGCAGGAAAGGACATTCAGGACTGTGGGATCTCAGTATTTGGAGGTTGTGGAACTGGCATGTGCAAAGGATCTTCCAAGGGGTGATCCCCTGTGTTTATTGCATCAAACAGGCTGCACACAACGTTGTGAGGGTTTGCCCCTTCATCAGAATCAGAATCCAGAGTGTGCCTGTAAGTGCTGTGGATCTTGACCCCTCTTTCTGTGGATCAGGCACCAGAAGCTAAAATCAGTTATATACTGCTGCACAAGGGCTTGGTTATCACTGCTGCCCACTGAGGTCCTGAGTTTGATTCTGACAGGGGGCACAATCTGGAAGGAGTATGTTCTCCCATGTCCACACTTCAAAAACATACAGGCAGCTTAAAATTTGGGATGCACTAAATCCAGGGGTGATCCTGGCCCCTCCACCACCTGAGGCAGCTTGGGGGTTCCACGCCAGCAAAAAGCGCATAACTGCGTTCTGTGCTGGAAGAGCCGAATTTCCGTTTCGAAAACTGGAAGTTCCGCTCTTAAAGTACCAGGAGTGACATTTTTGCCGCCCCTGGTTCCCAGTGGGGCGCTGCTGCCTGAGGAG
>CM044445.1:101566708-101579267 GCA_024363595.1 Xenopus borealis
TGTGGGATAGCAGGTATAGTAGGGAGAGATGGTGTCTTTAGTAGCAGTGGCGATAAAAGCCTCTGGGAAGGGAATGTGACTGTGGGACAGCAGGTATAGCAGGGAGAGATAAAGCCTATAGAAGAAGTGGAGAAAATATTTTCTGGGAAGGGACTGTGGCTATGGGATAGCAGGAATAGCAGAGATAGATGGTGGCTATAGTAACAATAATGATCTGAATAATACTCTAAATATCACGTTAAATGACTCTTCGCCTGAACTTGAGAAACGTCTGTTTTAGAAGAATTTCATAATGCTATCTGTGTTACTGCAGGAGATACCAGCAGATGATTCAGAAGCAGATGTGTCACATTCTATAGAGGTCACAAACCTGCACCCTGGACAGTATACATTCCAGTTGGTTGTCACAGACACCTCAAACCAGCAGAGCTCAGCCACTGTCACCATCACAGTACTGTCAATGCAAGAGACAGAGGGTGAGTGTGATCCTGGTTCCAATCTGGGAGTGGAAAATGTTTTCTGATCTTCTAACTGGAGATAATGATCCCATAACATGAGTAATGCAGAGAACAGGGTGAGGTGGTGCACATATTGAGGGATGCAATGGGTATGGAACAGGGATTGTCACCATTCACTTTTGGATGTGGGCTTTTGAATGTGAGATTGATGGTTTCTTAGCACCCTAAACTGGCCCTATTGATTTCTGCTGGATATGACCACCTACTGAGCCATATCAGGCTGATCTGATCATGGGAATGGAGGCCAACTGTTGGATCATACAGAGGCACTCCTGAAGGCCAAGTTGGCATCTTTTATCAACCTCTGTATGGCCACTTTTAGGTGCCAGGACATAAAGGGACATGAATGAATGCCACCTTGTGGCACATGAATACCTCTTGATGGAGGGCAGTACCTGGCTTAAGCTTGCAGGTGGCCAAGGCAAGCCTGTCTGCTCCCTTGAACTTACAGTTGGACCGAAACTAGGGAACGCAGAAGTGCTTGCCCAACACCCTCTCACAATGCACCCTCGGTACATACTTTTCTGCCCACCATTCTATCTGTCCCTGATCTGATGGCAAGTGTCTGTTGAGGTTCTTACGTAATCGATCCTTTACCTTTTCCGTGTCTTCTGTTTTGTTTCAGAACACTGCTTCGCCCCATACAAAGTTGGCCGATGTCGGGGTTCCTTTACTCGCTGGTATTATAATCCAGAGGCGAATGAATGCTTGGAATTTACATATGGAGGGTGCAAACCAAACAAGAATAACTACCTCAGAATACAGGATTGCCAGCAAACCTGCAGGAATGATTCGGCAGAGACACCTGTAACAGGAGGTATAATGGCCAGGAAGGGTCAGTTAGAATTTGCTAATAAAGAATTTACAGTGGTACCCAGAGCTCTGTTACTTTTACACTCCCCAGCACTTGTGTATAGTTATTGTCCATGAACTGAATGGATATTAGTTCTTACAAGGTAAATCTCATAAAATTGCTTTTCCAACATACCAGTTTGTAGTATTGCATCCCAGTTAAATCACAGATGGGGCACAGAACTGGTGCAGGCTGAAATGTATTTAATGCTTCTTTATAGTTAGGGCACAGTGGATAATAGGCCCAGGAACACCAATAGTGTGGCAGAGGGGGGCCCTGAGATAGGAAAGTATCATTCACGTGTTATATAAATAGGAGCACACGGTTCTTGGCATGAGGTTAGGGTCGTTTTGAGGTAGGGATGCACTGAAACCATTATTTTGGATTTGGCCGAACCCCCAAATCCTTCCCGAAAGATTCGGCCGAATACCGAACCAAACCCGAACCCTAATTTGCATATGCAAATTATGGGTGGGAAGGGGAAAACATTTTTACTTCCTTGTTTTGTGCCAAAAAGTAACATGATTTCCCTCCCTGGATCTAATTTGCATATGCAAATTAGGATTCAGATTTGGTTCGGCCACGCAGAATAATTCGGCCGAATCCGAATACTGCTGAAAAAGGCAGAATCATGTCCGAATCCCGAACCGAATCCTGGATTTGGTGCATGCCTATTTTGAGGGAAGTCCTCAACCCACATATCACCAACGGGGATTGGACAGTGTTTGGGTGGATCTCAAAGGAGGCACATTTAATTTCAAGAAGGCCCCATAAAGAAAACCTAAAATCTCTGGAACAGTTATGCTGGTGCTTTTATGCTACTGATGTGAATCCTATGACAGATGACATTTAAGTGTGAACTAGGTCATTAATAATTTGTATTCCATCTGTTCAATTTGACAATCAATATGTAATGGAATAACTTAATCCCTGTCTTTCCTTTGTTTTTACAGAACATTCTGGCAAATCTGGTAGAAGGCTGCATCCAGGTACAGGCTCTTGCACTTTTTATGAGAATTTACAAATCCAGTTTGTGTTTTTTTGCTGTTGCATCTTTTGAAACATATGTTTATGTCCAGCGTTTGGCTAGATTCATCAGATCCTTGTTCATAGCCATAACCAGTGATCATACCCACTGTATGTATCAGATCCATTTTATGGTATAGGAATGGGACTGGAGACTTTGAGATTGGAGATTTTAGAATTGGAGATCTTTAATTGGCAAACAGACCCAACCTACATATTTGCATAATAACAGAAAACCTAATTCTATGCAAATTTCTAATATATTTAAAAAAATGTCAGTGCTTTTAAAGTTTAAATTCAGTTGCTATTGAAAGCAGCATTTGCTTAACTCCTGGATGTTAATGTTTAAAGGAAAACTATACCCCCCGAACAATGTAGGTCTCTATAAAAAGATATTGCATAAAACAACTCGTATGTAAAACCCTGCGTCATGTAAATAAACCATTTTCATAATAATATACTTGTCCAGTAGCATGTGCCATTGGGTAATCATAAATAGAAAATTGCCATTTTAAAAAATAAGGACAGCCTCCTGGGATCCTAGGATCCAACGGTGCACACAAACATACCAAACAAACTATAAAGTTAGGTCACATGAGCCAATTAACAGACAGAGTTGTGTCTTTTGCTTCCACACTTCTTCCTGTTACAGTTAGAATTGACTGAGGCAGCACACAGACCATCATGAAATGGTGGTTCAAGGTATGAGATGTAAAAGGGCAATATTTACTTAAATATTCCAGTTTGGTAAGATTCTTTAATATGTCACTTAATTTGATATAAACTATCTGTCGATCAAGCATTCATTTTCGGGGTATAGTTTTCCTTTAAGCAATGTTGCAAAAATCTTGGTTCCCCAGCAAACACAGGTCTGTTAATCAGCTGGCTTACATTGTATAACAGTCTGAGCCACCAGGGCAGAGAATTGGGTAAACAAACACTGCATTCAATAGCATTGCTTATACAAATAACTTAAAAATCACAGAACAATGGTAATGAATGTATATTGCAAAGTTGCTTAGAATTATGTTTTCTTTTATTAGGGAGATACCTATTGTTTGGGTTGACATTGCCTTTAACCTGTGGTTTTGGAGTGTTTGTGTTTTAAATTCTTTAAAATACAGTGATAGCTACATGTGTATCAAAGTCCCTGAACTGTAGGAAAATGAAAGCTTAAAGGAACAGTAACACCAAAAAATGAAATTAAAGAAAATATCATGTATTTGCTGATGTGTTTGCTTTAGAAACACTACTATAGTTCAAATAAACAAGCTGCTGAGTAGCAATGGCGGAAATTGAAAAATGCCTATATGGCACAGGACAAGTAATGGATAACAGATAACATTATGTTCTACAGAGCTTATCTGCTGTGTAACTTGAGCCTTTTCTCCTTTGAATGGCTCCCCCCATGGCTACACAACAGCTTATTTATATAAACAATAGTAGTGCTTCTGAAGCAAACACTGCAGTTTTACCAGTGCAGGGCAACACTGCATTGTATTTGTATTACTTTAAAGCAATTTCATTTTTTGATGTTACTGGTCCTTCAATGAGAATGGAGGGGCTGGAGCTCATCAACTAGAGAGACAACAAACAAGGGAAAGTTGTGCTCACCACTTATTTTTAAAAAACATTAGGCTGGGGTGCAATGAGGCTGTGACCACAAAATACATATAGACAAATACAAGAGGTCCTCTGCACTCAACCCATTCTTATTTAAGACATTGAGACATTCTGTGCATACAGCTACTAAAAAATGCCTTACCCTTTAAACAAAACAGGGATTGTTTGTCCATATATTGCAATATATTTAAGCTGGCCAACTACGTCAAAGAAAAACTTGTAAAGAGGCTGGCACAAGCCTGGAACCCACGAAAGCCGCTGTCGGGTTGTAAAAGGTTAAAAAGCTTAAATTTATTTCCAAAATTTAAGAACCATTCGCCTGACGCGTTTCCTGACCGAAAGACACTGTCATGGCCAGTCGTACTCTCAAATTGCATCTGATTCATTAAGAATTCTATTGCTTCATTATACATTTTACAAAGGGACTAAGTTTTACCTGCAACTTACTTGCTGCTTTCAAAGTAAAACTCCCAATCATGGTTGCCCTTTTATTAGACACCAGTGGGATCACCTGACTATAGCTGGAAGGGGTGGGGGCTACAACATGGAGCTGATCAATGGCTTGACAAAGGGCCTGTGTAGCCCGAGGGCATTTGAGTAAAGTTTTTTCAAATTTTCAAAGATACCGGAGTGCTGCTGCTTTATTCACTACATGTATACTTTGCCCTGGCAGGGGGTACGGCTTGCACCCGGGGCTGCAAGGAGCCTGATCCACTTTTGAAGCACACTTTAACTATACTTACAACATGGAGCTGATCACTGCTCCTATATGAACTATACCAAACAAATCATATTAGTAATTAATAGTACACCTTCCTTTAAAACAATAGACTACACACTCCCATTTATTGTATTTACCCTCTAAGGCAGGGGTCCCCAACCTTTTTTGCTCGTGAGCCACATTTAAATGTAAAAAAGAGTTGGAGAGCAACACAAGCATGAAAAAGTCCATGTGGATGTCAAATAAGAGCTCTGATTGGCTTTTTGGTAGCCCCTATATGGACTGGCAGCCTACAGGAGAGAATGTTTGGCAGGACATCTGTTTTTTATGCAACCAAAACTTGCCTCTAAGGATGTAATTCAAAAATAAGCACCTGCTTTGAGGCCACTGGGAGCAACATCCAAGGGATTGGAGAGCAAAATGTTGCATGCGAGCTACTGGTTGTGGATCACTGCTCTAAGGACACAGTGACAAGCAAATTGCATTCAAAGCAGTTAATGCACACATGGGGCAGATAGTGACCAAATCGATGTGTGACAGGCACAGAAGCAGCAGCCTCTTGATTTAGTCGGGTTTGGAGACTGGTAACATTGCAGTTGTTGCTGAACTAATCCTACTGCCCTGTTGGCTCAGCACCATGGTAGTGTTTAGCAGCAGAGCAGCAGTAATACCAGGGTAGCCTTCTGTTTTAATTCATTTAACATTTGTTTTTCATCTTCTTACAGTGTGTGATGGGCTCTGCTCTCCCAATCAGTTCCAGTGTGCCCAAGGCTGCTGCATTGATGCCTCATTGGAATGCGATGAGCACCAAGACTGCCCAGATAATTCAGATGAACAGTTTTGTGAAAATTGTAAGTTGCACAGTGACACTTGCAAGGGAAAATGATGGCTAAAGTGAATGATAGATACCCATTCCCTGTGGTGCAACCTGTTCCAATATAAAAATTTTATTTCTCCATGTGGATGGAAGGATTTGGTATCTAGATAGGTGACTAAGTCATTAGAGTAGATTTCACCCAGTAGAGCCAATTTTCCCCAAATGCAGATGGCCATTAACCCAGAATAAATCCTTGCATTCTCATTTGGCCGATTCATTTTGCCTCTTCTCGTGGGTAAACCATGCACCAATAATCCCAGCTGTAAGGCCACATGAAGAATGTGAAACAATGACGGAAAGACGTTTTTCAAATATTATTGATATTCTAATGATTTTTACCATGTCCACTTTAGATTTTCATACAGCCAACCCTTTTATTGATACTTTGTGCCGTTCCTGTGATATTACACTTGGCTTACCACAACAATATGGAAGCCTGTAATATGGTGCAAACCACTAACAAACTCATTCCTTCAGAGAAGCTGTTATCTTGCATTCCAAAGCCTGAATAAAAATTCCATTTATGAAAAGGCTTGTATGAATATGTTACGGTTTGGGGCTGTATTTTAGTTATCTAAAGGGCACTGTAATTTTCTGAAGGTTATTTATTCAAATGGTAGTATAGATAAGTGATTTTATGATTATTGGTTGCAGAATGAGGTCTCACCAGTTTGTAGGGGCCAATGTTTTCCATAGTGCTGTATGTTATAGTGCCAGAAATGAATTGTACACAGATAATACTAGGAAACCAAAAAAGATTATCCTTATCTGTTTTATATGATTTTTACAAGGTGCTAAAACCCTTTAAGAGGCAGGATATATATTCTGTAAAAAATAAAATAATTGCTTAAAATTCACAATTGGTAACAACTGGTTCTTACTGATCATTCCACAGAAAAGCTTTCTATAAACAGAAGTAAACTTACTATCTATAAACAGAAAGTAAAGGCTGAAGCTTAGCCTCCTCCATTCTCAACCCATCATTTCTGAATAGATTTCCAGTGGCGTAACCACCAGGGGAGCAGGGGGTGCAATTGCACCAGGGTCTGCTCCCTCTAGTGGCCTACCAGGAAAGACTAGGAGAACTCCAATGTGCAAGTCATAGGGGGGGGGGAGAGCCGATGGGGGGCCAGGGTGCCAATACTGCACCAGGGCCCACCAGCGAGTAGTTACGCCAATGTAGATTTCGATATATTTTTTGGATGACAGGGAGGTACCATTTTGCTTGTAGGATAAATAAGTAAAGCATAAAGTTCTCCATGGGACTACTTTAATGAAATCATCCAACCCACAAACCTGATGTATGAGCTAATGGATGCTACGCTGTAAAGTGACTGGAGATTGCTGCCTTAGCATTGGGATTATGTGCAAATAAACATATACGCAATGTACTGGGAATAATAAAAGGACAACTACACCCTGCACACAGATAGTGGCAAGAGTGTGGCTTTATACATATACGCCATTTTCATTATTTATAGATTAAATCCTATATTCCGTATATTTTGCATACATTTCTCAATAGTTAATATTGCCTGGGTTATTGAGTTAATATTTATATTTTTTTATTCTGTTTTCACCAGATGATAAAGGTTTTAAGAAACTGCAAACATTTGATATTCCCAACAATAAAGGTAGGTACTCGCAACTTTTTACGTGTCCAGTGTTGATAAATGACCCCAAGTATATCCGTAGCAACTGCGCATTAAAACATCGAAAGAGCATTTCTTAAAGGGGGAAGATACAGGGGTTCTAGTAGAGACCAGATTTCCCACATTGCTGTGAAACTCCTGGGGGCCAATCCAAGCTGCTTTGGAGGTCAGAAGGCGCTGTCGTGTTGGCTGCTGGGGCAAAAACATTTTAGGTGTTTGGCCTTGCAAAATCACTGAAAGACTACTTGCCTCCATCTGTTGTATATATTTATAGCAAATCTACGTAAATAACCATAATTTTTCCTGTCTGATTTCAGCCCGCTGCGTTGACTTGCCAGATACAGGTCCCTGTCGGGCCTCTTTCTCTCGGTTCTACTATAACCCTAAAATTCGGAAATGTTTGAGGTTTACTTATGGCGGCTGTGCTGGGAATGACAACAACTTTCACAGAGAATCTGATTGCATGCGGTACTGCAAAGGGGTTTCTGGTCAGTTTTATATAAGGATCATTTTGATAGCCTGGTGTATGAGAAGTGTATTCAAATAAAGAGCTCACCTGAACGCATGGACTAATCCTGGTGGTTGGGTGCCTTCCCAAGTACAGTGCAGCGGGTCTTTAAGTTACATGGTAGATGCACCCAATTAGATAATTGATTTTGCACGGATACTAATTAAAAATAAATATGAGTGGTGGCTGGTTGTATTTCTGCTTTTCAAGTCAACAATACTAAATGCAGGTCCCTGAGGCTCATGGTACATGTAGCATTTTAGTTTTCTCTTCTGCTGAAAGTCATTGACTATAATCTGCCTTAAACCATAAGTAGGGGTAGATTTACAGGCCAGACTATACTTGTACCAGTCGGGATAGACAGATTTTCTTTTCATGATTAATGACAGGAGGCACAGCCATGGTTTCTGAGATAATTGCATTTTTAAACTTTTAAATAAAGACTTTCTTTTTCGAATGTAACATACATACATAAACATGTAGTAAGTTAGGATGAAAAAAGAAACACGTCCATTGACCTGCCTAACTGCTAGTTGATCCAAACTCTCCAATTTGCCTCAGAGGGGGAAAAAACTCCTTCCTGACTCCAAGATGGCAATTGGATTAGTTCCTGGTTCAACTTGTACTATGAGCTATCTTCCATAACCCTGTATTCCCTCACTTGTTAAACACCATCCAACCACTTCTTAAAGCTTAATATATCCACCAGTACAACTGATGCAGGGAGAGAATTCCACATCTTTCTTCACTGTAAAAAGAACCCCTTCTGAATATTTAGACAAAACCTCTTTTCTTCTAATAGGAATATGTGACCATGTGTCAGCATTAGAGAGATTATTATATGATCCCCTTATATATTTATACATAGTTATTATATCACCCCTTAAGCTCCTCTTCTCCAGCGTGAACATCCCCAATTTGGCCAGTCTTTCCTCATAGCTAAGATTTTAAATCCCTTTTACCAGCTTAGTTGCCCTTCTCTGTACCCTCACTAATACAATAATGTCCTGTTTGAGTGATGGAGACCAAAACTGTACGCCATATGCCAGATTGAGCATTACCAGCCCTCTTTACTGTATAGAAATAAACCCCCCTCCTCCCATGAATCTGTGCCCCTTTTAAAACAGATCAAGACCTCAGCAGCATCTGTGCAATGTTAGCAACTCCTGTATCAATTATAGAAATTATTGTATCAACAGCTGGTAACGCCAAAATATTTTAGAAATTAATATACAGTATCCCTAAACTGCTGTAATAAAAGGTAGAGTTCACTTCCACTTTTCTTTAATTTTCTTTAACAGCTTCACCTAGAATTATACTTATGCTTTACAGTAACAGCAGAAAGGGGCGACAGGCCATCATTCCTGTATGCTCTGACCCTAACGTTAGCTTGGCAATGGAGACCTTCAGCACTTAGAGACACACGGTGCTATTTGGGGGAGATTAGTCACTTTTATCGGCCCGTATACGGCCACCTTTAGTGTGTAAGGATCTGGAGGTCATGATCTAGAGGACATAGATTCCAAATATATCCCAAAAATACTGCATTCTATAATCCAAAGTCAAATGACTTTGAATTCAGCATTTTGGGATAGCCGAACTCAATCACATAGGAATCAACTGATTTCATACTTTCATGTTGCTGAGCCTATGGAAAAGGATACACAACAAAAAGAAAGGATAAGAAAAGTTTAGCTGCAGTTAAAATAAAGAGGAAGGGACCTGTTACTGTTTCACAGTAGGACACTGGATGTTTCTGATTATATGGCATCACTTGGACAGTGTTTGAATGGGGGACCCAGGGCCCCCTGCTGCAGCCTCAAAGCCTCTTCTGTGTCGGAGGCCAGTAGGGAGATTGGAATTAGCAGCAGAATACAGGGTGCAGGTATGCCCAGGCTGGCCAGTTTCACGCCAGTGATGTCAGGCTACACCCCCAATGGTAAGACCACACCCCACCTATTTTATTGTGACATGATTATGTCATTAAATCTTTTTTTTTTTTTTTTATTTAGAGCAAGACATTTTTGGGAGGAGATTAGGAGACACTGAAGCCCAAAAGGAAGGTTCAGGTGAGTTCATTGTACTTGTCCTAAAATTACAATTTAAGGAGAAATAAGTTTCAAACAAGGAATGAGGGTAGAAATGCTGTGATGTATATATATGGGGTTGCCACCTTTTTTAACAGGGGTCAAGCGGTCAGGCAAGTAAAATACCGGCCAGTTGGCAATCCTATATATATACCAGAACAGAGGTATAGCAGTCTTATACTGCAATTACATTTCTCCCAACTGTCCCACTTTTAAAGGGACAGTCCCTCTTTTGACTGCTCAACCTGTAGTCCCTTATTTATACTGGGAAAGGGAAAATTGTATCGTACTTTACCATGATTTTGCTCTCCTGGACGTACTCCACATCAGTACTCTCTTTGGTATATGTCCAGGAAAAGGGAAAATTGTATCATAGTTACCATGATTTTCCTTTCCTGTATGTACTCCATATCAGTATGTATACCAGAGCACTGATGTGGAGTAGATCCAGGGAAAGCCCCATTTTTCTCCGCACTGAACAGCCAAAAAAAAGAAACAAAGTTTCTAACTTAATTGGCCTTTGGCAGAGAGCCCAGAACAGCCATAGCAGCAGATAAGATACTTTTGTAACAATTTCTAGATAAGTAATTGTAACAATATAAGATAACAGGTCCCTAAAGTGCAATTCACCTTCATTAAAACAACTATAATTGGAAAAAAAAACACAGAAATATGTTCAAACTTTCATAACCTGCCAAATGTTGTAAAATGAACATGGTAATTAGGGGTGGGGCCACACAAATGGGTGTGGTCCAAAAAATTGACATGCTACGCACGATATCTCCCTCTTTTTATTTCCAAAATGTTGGGAGGTATGCAATTGTTCATACCTGCAATGATGTTTAAGCTGCTCCCTATCTTCTGATCTTGTTGAACTGTCTTTTGATTGTCCATGACACCGCACATTCTCTAAGCTGCTGAAGAAGCTAAGCTTTGGGGTGTTGGAAATCCTATAAAGAAAAAGTAGGCTTACTGATCAAGGAAAACTAAGCTTCACGTTTGTTTTCCTATTGCTGATTTATTTTATTGCCAGTGGGAAAGCAGTTAGAGGTTTGTTGCCCAATGTAGCGCAGATTTAAACACGGATGACAAACCTCCCCCGTGTGCCAGTACTCTAAGTGGACATGGCACCTTTGAGCTACAGATAGTATAAAGCGAATTGCTGCAGTTGCTTCAGACTGAAGTAATAAACGTTATTTTTTTTTATTTTTTTTTTTTAAAGGTGCTTGTAAAAAGTCAGTCAAAAATGCAATAAAAAGTTTACAGTAATGATAAAAAAAAATACTGCTACTTATAAGTATAGTGATGTGCTTAGATCAGGGATATGCAGTCTATTGACATAACATAACTTACATTCTGGGTACAACTAGATCAACCTGCTCTACTGTTACAAAACTTATTCAAAATGCAATGCCCTAGGCAGGGGTCCCCAACCTTTTTGCTCGTGAGCCACATTTAAATTTAAAAAAGAGTTGGAGAGCAACACAAGCATGAAATAGTCCATGGGGATGTCAAATAAGAGCTCTGATTGACTTTTTGGTAGCCCCTATATGGACTGGTAGCCTACAGGAGAGACTGTTTGGCAGGACATCTGTTTTTTATGCAACCAAAACTTGCCTCTAAGCCAGTAATTAAAAAATAAGCAGCTGCTTTGAGGCCACTGGGAGTAACATCCAAAGGGTTGGAGAGCAACATGTTGCTTGTGAGCTACTGGTTGGGGATCACTGCCTTAGGGTGTTGGGAACTGGTTCACATCGGTGTAAAATAGCTTGTGCTATGTTGTAGGACTTGTGCTATGCTTTAGGGCTTGTGCCACATCCTTGAGGACAAATAGTAGAGAAACCCAGAAGGGACTTTCTGGCTGCCCTGGTTGGGCTCTGCCTTATGAGATTCCTTAAGTGAGAAGGATCTTGGGGTTTTTATAGATAACAAGTTGTCTAATTCTGGGCAGTGTCATTCTGTAGCTACTAAAGCAAAAAGGGTTCTGTCATACAAATCTAACCAGAATTAGAACAACTTTAAGAAAACAGTCTGTACCCATGCATATTTTCTTTTTTCTACTATTTTGTTCTTGTTTTATTGATTATAACCTGTCTTATTTGCATTTGATAAATATTATTGTACAACAAAGCACAAATCAGAAAATGCTTGTACCCCGGAGACAACCCGGATGGTACACACATACGATGATTAATGTTTGAAATACAAATAAAAAATATTTAAATAAAAAAAGGGCATAAACTCAAGGGATGAAAACATAATTATAACTCTTTATAGATCCCTAGTAAGACCTCATCTGGAGTATGCAGCGCAGTTTTGGACTCCAGTCCTTAGGAGGGATGTAAATGAGCTGGAGAGAGTGCAGAGACTAAGTGCAACTAAACTGGTTAGAGGGATGGAAGACTTAAAATGAATTGTACACAGATAATACTAGGAAACCAAAAAAGATTATCCTTATCTGTTTTATATGATTTTTACAAGGTGCTAAAACCCTTTAAGAGGCAGGATATATATTCTGTAAAAAATAAAATAATTGCTTAAAATTCACAATTGGTAACAACTGGTTCTTACTGATCATTCCACAGAAAAGCTTTCTATAAACAGAAGTAAACTTACTATCTATAAACAGAAAGTAAAGGCTGAAGCTTAGCCTCCTCCATTCTCAACCCATCATTTCTGAATAGATTTCCAGTG
>CM044445.1:101597110-101616456 GCA_024363595.1 Xenopus borealis
ATTTAGATTCTAGTCAGCGGGAAGGTTTTTCAGGAAGATTATTCGCCCGAAGAAGAGGCAATTTGTCACCACGTGACTAAATCTCCCCGAATCTTAGCATGTGTCACTACCCTTATAGTCAGAAAGGCCCTCTGAGGTTTCTGATCTCTTTCCCATGCAGAACAACCTCAACTAAAGTCTTCCTTCTGAACATATTCTCAATGTGTAGAGTTGAAAGAACAGACCAGTGGGTGGCGCTGTTGTTATAAAATTCATCGTATTAGCCATTTATATCACAGATCTGAAATGAAAAGAAAAAGCATAATTGATGTAAATGTTGTTTGTTTTATGTCATACAGTTTCCCTGACACATTTGCTATGAACACTAAGGACAAGTTGAAAAGCAGTATGAAAAAACCTTATTTCTTAATTGTTTCTTTTCTTTAGCATAACTAGTCATTTAGGGGCAGATATACTAAGGGTCGATTTCAAGGGTTAAAAAACCCTCGAATTCGACCATGTGAATAGTTAGGGAATAAAAATGCTCCAAATTCGAATTCACTGCTATTCGATTGGTCGAACTATCAAATTTTTACTATTCGATCGTTCGACTAATCGAATAGCAGATAAAATAGTTTGAAACGATCGATTTGAACGATTTTAACCATTCGATTGATTTTTTTTCTGCAATCAAACTTTTTGAATCCCAATTCGGTTGCATTGATCTGGCAAACAGGGCAGTCAAATAAAAATTTAAAGGGGAAGTACTTCGACTGTCGAACAGTCGAATATTCGAATAGATTTTTATTCGAATCATTCGATTCGATCGAATTTTCAAAATTCACTGGTCGAATTTGTATTCAAAAACATTCGAAAATTCGATCGAAATTCCAATCCTTCATGTGAATTTAGTAAATCTGTACCCTTAATATTACTGTGGTATCCATGTACAATATTTTGTTTTCTCCCTGTTTTCGACATTAACCCCCAATCTTTACATACAGGTGGTCATACTTAGCCCAGAGTTACAGGAGCAATAAGGGATCCTACAGCGCTAGAAATACGGTACATGTTAATAATGCAAGAACGTTTAATGATCCCCCCAGTATTCTATGATCACTGCTACATTAATTTTGATAATGTTACAAATGTCATGTTTCACATTTTGTAATGTTTTGTTTAAGGTGTTTAAGGTGTTTAAAGGAACAGTTCAGTGTAAAAATAAAAACTGGATAAATAGATAGGCTGTGCAAAATAAAAAATGTTGCTAATATAGTTAGTCAGGGAAAAATACAAACTATAAAGGCTGGGGTGACTGGATGTCTAATATAATAGCCAGAATCCAACTTCCTGCTTTTTAGCTCTTTAACTTAACATAACTGTTCAGTGAGTTTGCAATTGATCCTCAGCATTCAGCTCAGATTCAAAAGCAACAGTTATGACCCATGTGCCCCCCTCAAGTCACTGATTGGTTACTGCCTGGTCACCAGGGTAACCAGTCAGTGGAAAACAAGAGAGCTTAAAAGCAGGAAGTAGTATTCTGGCTATTATGTTAAACATCCAGTCACTCCAGCCTTTATACATTATTTTTGGTAAACTAACTATATTAGAAACATTTTTTATTTTGCACAGCCTATCTATTTATAAAGTTTTTATTTTTATACTGAACAATTTCTTTAAGGCCACGTTTCATATTTTTTGTTTCCTGTTGTGTATTTTTCCTCATTCTTTACATTTTGTTTTATGACCTAGAGACATTACAGCCGCTGAAAGTATTATATAACAACAGCGACACGTGCTGGTCAGTTGGGTTGACTATGTACAGTCAGGAAAAATAATGAAAAAGTCAGAGAAATGAGCAAGAGAAGAGGAGGCACAGTTCCTTTTCATGTCCTGCTATTTTGAATGAACAGCACAATAGAAAAGAAAGAAGACTATACTGAGTATGGTTCCTTGTACAGGTTTAGACTCCACTAGGGTTGCCACCTTTTCTTGAAAAAAAATACCAGACTTCCTATATGTTTATCTTTTTTGCCTATTAATAACATTGGGATCAACCATCAAAAATACCAGCCAGGCCGGTAAAATACCCGCCAGGTGGCAACCCTAGACTCCAGTAATGTAACTGGGTGGGGGCAGGCCCTGGTACGGGCCATGCAGCCGCCCCCCCTTGTCTGTGCCGAATTTGTATGCCGCTGCAGCCGGCTACAGCTGGCTGCAGCGGGTGCGAGACTGCCGGGGGGCCCTGTGGGGGTACGAGCCCTGGCCCAATTGCACCCCCTGCTTCCCCGGTAGTTAAGCCACTGTTAGACTCTGTTTAGACTCTGTTATCCTGAAACCTGTCTTCCAGAAAGCTCAGAATTAAGGTAAAGCTGTCTCCCATAGGGGTAAATTTATCAAAGAGTGAAGTTCCGCCACTAGAGTGAAATTCCGCCGCTCTCCAATCCAGAGCATCCAGGATAACAGTTCCAATACCTGTGCAATAAAACTGGTATGAACCAAAGCGGCTGTGGGTTCTAGAAAATGCCAAAATGTGCCATATAAATGTAGTATTTAGTGGTAGTGGGGTGGTGGTCGGCTCTTTGTGGGCAAATTGGGCCTCTGTGTAACTGTAAGTGTAACTCGGTTGCCACCTTTTCCTCAAAAAAATACAGGCCTTCCTATGTATATATTTAACTTTTTTTCCCATTAATAACATTGGGATCAATCATCACAAAATACTGACCAGGCTGGTAAAATACCCGCCAGGTGGCAACCCTACTCTCAGTCCAGGCCTGGCTTCCGTTTTTTTACCGTCCTGACGGGTATTTTTGATGGCTGATCCCAATGTTATTAAGAGGAAAAAAAGTTAAATATATAGGAAGGCCGGTATTTTATTCAGGAAAGGGTGGCAACCCTAACTGAGAGTCAAAATAGGCCCTGGCATTTCAGTTACACAGAGGCCCAAACAGCCCCAGCTGTTTGAAAACGTGGCAAGCCTAGCGGCAGGTTACCAACCACGTGTTTAACTACAGAGGAAGCAGACCCCGTGGCTGCAGGGGAGCCCAGGAGGTATAGGGGCCCCATGAGGCTCTAATTCATATACAGTTTCAATAAATATTGGTAAAACATATCAACATCTAGACATGTTGGGGGCCTGAAAAATAATTTGCTGTGGGGCCCAATAATATCTAGTTATGCAACTGTTAACAACTCTACACTAGACCTGCCCATACAATGACGTATTTTTCCATAGCAATGACAAACGGAAATATTTTTACTCGCCATCAGTGTGCTGCGCTTTTCTGGCGCCAAGTCTAGTAAGCCAAGCAGTCTGCGCTGGAGTCTGTCTCTTGTACTTCTTTGTACCTGTAACTTTTCTCAAGTCCGGGGTGCAATGTATTCTTAGCAATGAGTCATGAGTTTCAGCTTTGTTAGTGTTTTTCTCCCTGTCAGTGTTTGTGACTCTATTGTTTATTACAGGCCTTCACACGAGGCACTGCTTTTGTACCTTCTGTTCCATAACATTACAGCATGAGTACAGTTCTAAGGTTCACTGCTTCTGGCTTTGGGACATTCCTCAATACAGGTCATTTCAATGCTGCGGGAGTAAATACAAAACTTTTAGCTCATTTTTTATCTGAGCAGCAGACTTGTGGCTATTTGGCTTGATTGGGGGAAATAGGGAAGAAAAGCATTTTCCTGTGATTATTGATGTGGTTTGCCTTAACTTTAACTTTACTATGATATACACAATGATATACTAAGGCAATTTGCAATTGGTGATCATTTTTTATTTTTTCTGTTTTACAGTTTGGTGTTTTAGCAGCGATCTGGTTGCTAGGGTCTTGTTAAACCTAGCAACCAGGCAGTGGTTTGAACAAGAGACAGGAATATGAATATAAGAGGGTTCGCAAAGAAAGATAATTAATATAAATAAACAAAAACATTAAAATTGTAGCCCATTGTTGGATTGGAGTTTCCCCCCATGCCCCCTCTCCCCAGCATTAGACTGGGCAAGCAGAACACTGAGAAAAAAAAACTGGTGGGCTCCAGCCCTTGTGGACCAGACCCACTCTACAGATCCAGAGCTCCTGACCTCTCCACCCGATCGCATAGAGAAGACCAGAAGCAGGTACGTGCTGGTGGGGAGAGGGACAAAGGGGGCTCTGTGACTGGGGAGGGGGGCCCTTGGGGGTTGGGTCCCCTGATGTGGTAGCCCCAGTGGGCCCTGACCCCCCCGAGTCGAACCCTGCCTCCCCTCCTTTATCCTATTGAGGCTACGATTTGTGATGGGTGAATCTGCAGTGTTTTGCTTTGCAGAAGATTATGCGAAACGGCTTGTTCTGGACGCAGGCGTCTGTTTTTGGAAGCCGGCATCGAAAAAAACTGACACCAGCATCCAAAATGAGACAACAGCGAATTTTCACCAGGTGAAATTCTACCACCGTTACGAGAATTTATTTGCCTGTGGCGAATCCTGGGAATTCACCGTGAATAAATTCGCCCATCACTAGCTACGATCATAGTTGGGTGGGAAAGGGTGCAGCACCCAGGATGGGGAGCAGGTCTAGATAAATGGAGCCCACCAGATATTTTCCTGGTGTCCCACTGGCCCAGTCTGACCCTGTTGTAGCCTCACAGAGCAATAGTTTTTGTCTGCCAGGGTCTAAAACGAAATAATGAAAACCAATTGCAAGGCTGCTAGGAATAACATACTAAAAGTTAACTTATACCCAACCCTTTAAGCAGGATCGCAGGAAGCAATTTGTTTTCAGGAGTTTTCAGTTGTATTAGTACAGATTTACTGCAGGTGACAAATCTCATTTTTTGCCAGTGCCTTATATGAAAGGTATCGTGTTAATCTGATATTGTTTGGGAATATCAAGCACAAATTCCGCAAGGGTGTTTTGTATAAAAACAAGATGCATTGCTAAACAGAGCCTCAATGTAGGTTTACAATCCACATAGGGACTATCAAATGGCCAATCACGGCACTTATGTGGCATTTTTCATGCCAGTGTTGCTCCCCAACTCCTTTTACTACGTACGATCAGCAACATCCTTGTTTGGAATCCTTTTAACTATTTCTTGAGGGTTGGACAGAACCTGTGTTGTGATTGAACTGGAGAATACTTTTGGTTTGGACTATTACTGAATATACACCTTGCTGCCTACTTACCTATGGGGACACACTCCCACTTTCATTCACAAGTATATAAACACCCTAATCCTCCCATGTAAAGGACAAGGAAATAGAATGATTTTAGAATAAGCGGATACTGATGTACTAAACAAACTTCCTCATTGCTTCACATGGCTCCAACTGATCTGACGAGAGGTTAACTATTTCTTCAATAAGTTATTGTACCAAGCAGCTCCAGACTGACTTTCAAAATAGCAACTGGCTTTTTTAAGTACTCAGGGGCTTTTTTAAGAACTCAGGGGCCCAATAAATAGTGACTGTCTATGACATCTTACAGCAGCCCCTCTGAAATTTGTCAGATTGTTGTCTGCCATTAGCCTTACTGGTATTGGGCAGCTTATGAAGGAACTAGTGGCATAACTACAAATAAAGATGGGGGCCCATGGTTGAGGGAACCAGGGGTAGATGAGGAAACCAATGGAGTAACTACAGAGCAAGACGCAGGGGGCCCACAGGTGATCTATAGGGGAACAGTGATTTTTTCTTATTGTGGGTGATGATTTCAGCCCGGGGTCCACAAAGTTACCCCACTGAGGGGTCTGGATAAATGTGGAGCTACAGGTATGGGACCTGTTATCCAGAATGCTTGACTGCTTGGGACCTAGGGTTTTCCAGATAATGCATAGTTCTGTAGTTTGGATCTTCATACCTTAAGTCTACTAGAAAATCATTAAAAAAACTCAAAGTGATGTTTTTTTTTTGCTTCCAAGAAGGATTAATTATACCTTAGTTGGGATCAAATATAAGCTACTGGTTTATTATTACAGAGAAAAAGGCAATCATTTTTAAAAATGTGGATTATTTGAATAAAATTGAATCTTTGGGAGATGGCCTTTCTGTAATTCAGAGCATTCTGTATAACGGCTCCTATAACTGTACTAACATAATGTCAATTTGTCCAGACCTAGTGGAACAAACATACATTCTGATTGTTTATTATAGGATACCACTGTACACTAAACGAACACCAGTTTTGTGAATAAACATTATATTACAGCACTCGTACCAAATGTGTCAGGACATTCCTGAAATACAGTGTTATCTGAAACTGAATGGTGCTTCATGTAGAAAAGAGCAGTGGTCTCCAACCTTTTTTACCCGTGAGCCACATTAAAATGAAAAAAAGATTTGGGGAGCAACACAAGCATGAAAAGGTTCATTGGGATACAAAATAAATGCTACAACTGGCTATTTGGTAGCTCTATATGGAATGGCAGTCTACAGGAGGCTCTGCTTGGCCATAAACCTGGTTTTTATGCATTCAAAACTTTCCTAGAAGCCAGGAATTAAAAAATAAGCTCCTGCTTTGAGGCTACTGGGAGCAACATCCAAGGGGTTGGTGAGCAATATGTTGCTCATGAGCCACTGGTTGGGGATCACTGGAATAGAAGGTCTGTCAGGGCCAGTCTGGCTATAGCTAAATCACTAGTTATTTTCATGGTTCTGGTTTGGCTCAGAGATAATTCTACACAGTGTTAAATTCCTCTCATATGTTTTTTGGAATCTCTGATAAGAATCTCTGATTAAAAAAAGTGCATGTGTACAGAAACCTTATCAAGCACAAGACCTTATCATAGTCTAGAACTTTTAATTTTGGATGAGGAAGGACTTTGCCCCCATGAGGCATATAGTAGCCAACCTACTGTGGGACTGTTCAGTTTCCTCTAGATCATCTTTTTTTTAACCAACCTTTTCTTCAAGGAAAAGAGAAAAATACAGCAAGTCCAGTTGATTTGATTTATTACTATACATATGCCATGACCTGGATGAATGAGAACCTTCGCTGACATATTCACCTACCTCATTTACTATCTAGCAATCTAATTGTGACAGAACAATTTCCTAGGGGCTGTAGAGTAGCAGATTCTAAACAGCTGCTAGTGAGTAAATCATGTCAGGCAGCACTTGCTGAAGGGTCTAAGTCTCACCTTGTGCAGCTGAATACACTATTCTGCCATTCTGATTGCTCCTACCTTGACCTACGTGGCCCGTGCAGCAGCTGCAGCGCAACACTCATCCCCCAGATGCTGCACAACATCACACTCCAAACTCCATTTCAACCATCTCACTGCCGAATTGTTTGCTGATTCACTATTCCTGCCAAAAAGACTGGGGGACTGTGTATATAGTAGTAGTAGTATAGTGTATAGTATGGACATCATGTATTCTCTATTTATTTGCAGCAGGATCCCTGAAACTGAGACACTGAAATGGATACCATCATAAAAAACAGGCCTATTCATTCAGAGCTTCATCTATGTCTGAGGCAATGCAAAACATTGAGAGATTTATATTTAGGTTACATCATCCGAACACAGAAATACAATGAATATTTACTAATCATTTCACTTCCTCCCTGTCATGAAACCCTAGTAAATAAATAAAGAAACTGGCCTGTTTATAATTTTTTATAATTAAATCAATTTGTTTCCACCCACACATTTCCCATTGCCTATAAATCTGGAAACAATGAATACAGATTAGCACAGGTTTGGAATAAAAAAAAATCAATATAATAACCAGAAGTGCAGTGTTCTAATGTGCAATTACCATATTTTTTATCCACAATGCAGCACCCCCCCCCCCCCCCGATTCCAGACTAATAGCAGAAGCACCCAGAACAATTGGAGGCAAATAATAGATCAAAACCAACACAGTTGTGCTTGCACTTTAAAATAAATCAAATTCAATTGCACTACAAATTTTGGTGCAATTTGTAGAGTTCAGCATGAGAGCAATGTCGGCGCACAATTCTTTCGGCACAACTACGCTAGGGAAATCAACGTAGGCTACTACTGTGGGAAGCCCATCAGGCTACTGCCTGGTTCAGAGGTGGCATCAGCTCCAGGGTTTCCTTTAATCAATAGAACAATTGTGTGAAATTCAAAATAGGAGGAAGGCAGCAGAGCTGAACTTTACATAAGTATTAATTAGAGCAAGGGGTTTGAGTTAAGATTTAGTATGAAGTACAGAGTGATATTTTGTGACATTTGAGTTATTTAGCTTTTTATTCAGCAGCTCTCCAGTTTGCAATTTCAACAATCTAGCTGCTATGGTCCAACTTACCCTAGCAACCATGCATTTATTTGAATAAGAGACTGGAATATGAATAGGAGAGGGCCTGAATATAAAGATGAGTGATAAAAAGAGCAATAACAATACATGTGTAGCATTACAGAGCATTTGTTTTAAGTGACCCCGGCCTCAGAAGAAAAAGGCCAGTCATTAAATATAAAAATAATGAAGACTACTTGAAAGGTTGCATAAAATTGGCCTTTCTATAACATACTTGAAGTTGAACCACCTTTCAACACTTCTTTCAGTTCAGTTGTTTTTAGATAGTTCACTAGAAATAAAGACTTTTTTCAGTTGCTTTCTATTTTCTATTTGTGACCGTTTTTAATATGTTGAAGTATAAAATGTATTTTTTTTCAACTTCTTATGTCTTTCTTATTCATTATTTATTATTATTGATATTGATAAATGTTTTATCTTTGTCCCTGCTGAGCAGAACCTCTGAGTTTCACTACAGACAGCTGTTAGAATTGATACAATAGTTTCTAATACTCCAGAGATGCTGCTGAAAAATGTATCAATTAAATGTTGCAAAATTGTAACCATTCAGAATCTGCAGGGGAATTACAGATCTGCCAAAATGGACCACCAGAGACAGGGATATTAATCTTCAGTTTTGGCTAAACGGTTAAAAATAAAAAATAGAAAGTCGCTGGAAAAAAGTATTTATTTCTGGTGAACAATCTGAAATCAACAGAACCAAAAATGATGAAGGGAAGCAAACCCTTTAAATTGCCAGAACAATAAACCAAAATAAGACATTTCTGATTATACATGTCACAGCAGGTCACTGGCGGTGTTCTCTGACTTAAGTCATTTCAATTCACCAGTCCATTAATGTTTCACAAGGAAAGATGGATGTGGTTTGTTGGCCTTAGTCATCTAATGTTTGCTATAGACAAGGAAGGTTCAATCCCACTGAAAAAAGAAACAAGGAAAATATTTAGAATTCAGTGTGTTTGTGCTTACGTAGCATTTTATCTGACAATAGCCAGGGTACAGATTTTTTGGAACTTTAAAGGGATTGGCCGTATTTAAGTGTACCCGTTACACACACAGTTTAGTGTTTGTAGTCATGTAAATGCAAAAGGCCATGTTATTGGTATGGAATACTGAGACAGTACTTATTCTATTTGCATGGACACCCCTAAACTTAGGTGGAGTCTGCAGTACTTGGGTAGAACCATGGGTAGAAGGCTAGATCATTATGTCAAGCCCAGGGCCGGATTTACATAGCGGGCTCCTCAAGGCCCAATGACGTTCGTCGCCCCTCATACTCTTTATACACAAATTTTAATCATTAGGACTGGAGCAATGAGGATTGGCGCATGGGAAATTAAAAAAAACTATTGTATCTCCTGCGTTTCGCCAGTGTTTCTGTGGGTGTAGCTGGGCAGCATGCCGCCCCCTAAAATCCTGCCACCCTAAGCCCAGAGCTGATGTGAGTACAAAACTGGCCATTAATAGTGAGCAGATTTGCAGAGTTACAGGGGGCTTTGCAACCCCTGCCAAAAATAGGGACCAGACCTGTGCAATCTGGCCCATCAAAAATCGGACAACATATCAATGTTTTAGGAAGTCATTGACAAATTTGCTGGTGACAGTCCCAATACCCTATTGATTAATCACCCTATCATAATATTGACTAAGGGACATTCATGACACTCCTTATTACATGTATAACACACTCTGTAGATTCAATATTCCACTTCTTCCCTCTGTGTTTACATTTATTTGTTCCTCCTGAATGTATGGTTTCCATCCGTCCAGTTTTGAACCAGACAGCCCAGTATTTCAGGGAGCTGTTTGGCTCAACACTTTCTGCGCAGCATTCTGAAAAGCAGAAATCAACCCAACTGCACCTAAGCAAAGCTTTAACCCACCTGATATCATAGTCCTGCCCCACTATGGCAGCGCCCCATCCACAACATCATCACATACAAACCCTGAAGTCAGGGGGCAGCGCCTTTTCCCGGGTTTAACTAAGGGCAAAGATGGTAAACCCACCCGTAAGTGAGGTGGCACAAATACATGTAACCAGAGAAACAAATCTGCTGATTTTTTGATGTTTTTGATCAATACTGAATCAACTAAATGCAATGAATGAAATTGATTTAGGTCTAGTAACCCACAGCAATCATTTGTTTGCTTTCAGAGTTACAACCAGTACTTGCTACTAGTGCCAGGCCACTCAGTGCACTCATGATCCCTGGGCCATTTTAGTCAACTTTAGCCCCTCCCCAGGGTGAGCAAGTATGTATACCCACAGTGATGATTATGGGGTGGGTGAAGAAATGAGCAAGCATAGGCAGAGTGGTGGTGAGCTGGCAGAACGGGGATCATTAGTGCAACTGGAGGACCTGAACTAAGGGTAGGTGGTCAAGAGGTATGCGCCTAGTTCCCCTAGGCCCCTAGTGTGCCCTAATCCTCATTCTGACCCTGAATGTTACCTTCTGATTGTTTTCTCGAAGATACTAGTATAGAAAACAATGGTTCGCACAATTACTTACACCTTGGTTTTTCTTAATTTATGGTGCACGTTCCCCGGTGGCCACTGGAACAAATGGCAATTGAAGAAAAAGAACAGCACCTCCAGAGTAGCTTCTTTAAATAAAAATGCCATTATTGCACATCTTTGGGCATCACAGCTGTTCTACTTCAATTACTCAAAGATACTAGAACAGGGTGAAAATTTATTACATAACTATGTTAGGGTTGCCACCCGGCCGTTTTTTTACCGGCCTGTCTGGTATTTTTGATGGCTGGTCCCAATGTTATTAATAGGGAAAAAAGCTGAATATATAGGAAGGCCGGTATTTTTTTAAAGAAAAGGTGGCAACCCTAAACTATGCCCATGTGCCATAGACCTTAGAAACCACCAAGCCCGAATTGCATACCTTAAAGGAGACATAAAGTCTAAGATAGACAGAACATGGCTAAAAATGTTGTATATTAAATACTAACAATATAGTGGCCCTGAGATCCTTTTGAGAAGCCAAGCATATAAGTTGATTCTACAGGGCTGATTATTTTTCAGTTCAGATGCAGAATGCACAGATTTCTATACTGCCATGTAATATAGATGTGAATAGTATCGTGAATCCAAATTGTGTATGAATACTATATATATTCTTTTGTCCCCTGAGCTCAGGGTAACTGACAGAAGCCTAGAGCAGGTGCCATAAAGAATAAACAAAGTAGAAGATGGGGAGAATCTTTGGAGGCACAATCATCATCACTGCTAAAGGGCTTTGGTGGCCTCGAGACTTGTAATCATGCCGATAACAGCATGTCTAGCCTGATTGTTTGTCGAGCTTTAATTGTCCTTTAATAGTGAGACTTTTTTGGAAGAATCTGCTTTGAGACGACTCATTTTGCAGTCTGCTGCTAAAGGTACAATGATGCTACAGGAAATCATCTTGGTCTAAGATTAAAGCTTTTTTCCATGCCAAAATGTCATGTTTTTGTTTCACAGCAGTGGCGCCTAATGGAGGTGCATTTCCAGGCCATTACCACGCGAGCTACTTTCCTTTGGTGTAGCACCGATTCATTGAGCAAGTGGGTGCTAAGTGTAAAAGAGGCAATTTCCCGTGTAGATTAAAGTCATGTGTTGACTGTAACTTTCGCTGATGCAGAAAAGACTTGCAATGGAACATACACACGGGCTGTTAGGGATCAAAACGATTACATGGCTTTTTGTTGTTTTAAAGCTGCGGTTTACAATAGTCAGAAAACCATGTAAAATCATAACAAATGAGTGCTGGGGTTTCCTTTCCCAGGATTGTCTTAGCTACGGTACACATGATGAGTAGAGATGTTGCTGCATGTAGAAATAGACAGTTCTCAGACACAATGTGCAAATGAGACGCTTCCACCTGTGTCCAACTCCTTATGCAGGTTGGCTTTGGAAATTAAATTGCTTGAGGGAGTCAGGAGGTGTCCCTACATTACATTTAAGGTTGCATGCTATTTTGTGTCCATCTGAGGCAGTTGCTAAGAGTAGCTAGTGCTGTAGGTAGCCCTTGATATGTTTCATAATGCTTGGGATAGGTGGATATTATTAGGAAAGTAGAGTTTGCTGTAGCCTGCCACTTTAACATTGCATCTGGCATGGTACCATATAAGTTGCAGCATTTGTGATTTTCTCATTTAGACTTTCAAAAGACAGTGATATAGGCTAAGTCAGTGATCCCCACCAAGTGGCTCACAAGCAACATGTTGCTCATCAACCCCTTCGATGTTGCTCTCAATGGCCTCAAAGCAGGGGTTTATTTATGCATTTCGGCTTGGAGGCAAGTTTTGGTTGTATAAAAACCAGGTGTCCTGCCAAAAAGAGCCTCTTGTAGGCTGCCAGTCCACATAGTGACAAACAAATATCCAATCACAACCCGTATTTGGCATCCCCAAGATGCAGGAAATTTCTGGATTCCACAAGTCTGACCCTAATTATTATATATGTTTGTGTTTGTTTAATGTGAGTTTTATAAAAACCTTGGCATACTTAAACAGTTCCAGAGGCTGTAAGGCTGTAGAGACATGTCAGACATGGAAGTCACCCAAATATACCACCCCATCCCCATATCTAGTAGCAGTAATAGGCAGCAAGGAATTTCCCTATAACTAAAGAGGAAGTAGACCTGGTCTGGGTCCCCCTGTCCTCGGGACTGTAGGGTCTGCTTCTTCTACTGTTATGCACTGCCCAGCATTGTGCAGAGCTGGGAGTGTGCTCAGGACCCTTGTCAGAGGCATAACAGGGCATGGTTAAGATGTAAAAGGGCACGGACAAAATACACCTGAAACCCAACATCACTGAATTTGTGTCTTTGGCTGTTTGATTCAGCTCTTTCTGATACCAGTCACCCTTCAACAGAACAGGATAGCCTTATTGATCTATGTATAGGGTCCTCTGAAAAGTCTGCTCAACCAAAAAAAGTCCAGCTATCTATTGGAAAATTCTGATCACTTGATCACCCTGGCTACCCTGATATTAGTCAAGGGATTTAGTTTTCATGAGCCGAAGTCTACATTTTCCTTTACAACTCAAGGCACACCCTTGGAAAACTGAAGAGAACGTTTCTTCAAAGAGTTAACTTTTTTTTTTGCAAGCAGCAAAGGATTACTTGAGCTTTTTGTGAATGGTCGGTACAGATTGACACAGGCAAACAGCCTTGGCAATGTTTTGAGCTGTCATTGCTGTCCTTTCAGAAAGAATTATCTGCACAGCACTGGCCAAACCCACCTACGTAAAGTCAACAGGACCAAAGAAATAATACCAGTTACACAAGCACTTGTTCAAACATCTTCCACTCAAGTACCCCAGTAACCAACTCCTTGCAGATAATTCAACAAAAAAGATTAACAGCTAATCACTTTGGTTTTATCAGAAGACAATAGTTCACTTCTTTATCTCACCGGTATCCTTGAGTCTGTGCGGGTTATGGCCTATATGAGTTTGTGTTTTGATAGCATTGTTTGAACGAGCTTTTTAAAAAGCAATTAACCTGTAATAAAAAAAGAAAAATATCCATTGAGTTTCCAGATCTAGACACATAGATCATTTCACAGCAGAGACATTTGTGAGCAGTTTTTTTTTAAATTGTTATGGTTATAGCTATTTTCCTTACCTGTGCGCTAAATCATGTACAGGCAATGAACATCAGCAAGCTGCAGTATAGGTCATTTAAAAAAATCTCATTTAGATAGCTATAATGCAATAACTGCAAATTTTAGGGGCTGAAAGGGATTAGATGTTGCTATTTAGCCAGTCAGAGCAGAAAAATGGCTGTACAAAAGGAGACATTTTAGAACTTGGTAAAATGGGACCGCTGATGCCATGCGCTTTTGGTCTAAAGGATTGCAAGGGTAGCTAAAGTGAGTTCATTTTTGGCCACTATAGAATAGAAAATGACTGCAATCTGCTAGCTAGAACTATATGTCACTGGCACTGAAGCAAAACCATTGTAGACTCCGACCTATATCCCCAACCAGTAGCTCGCGAGCAACATGTTGCTCTCCAACCCCTTGGATTTTGCTCCCAGTGGCCTCAAAGCAGGTGCTTATTTTTCAATTCTAGGCTTGGAGGCAAGTTTTGGTTGCATAAAAACCAGATGTCCTGCCAAACATTCTCTCCTGTAGGCTGCCAGTCCATATAGGGGTTACCAAAAAGCCAATCAGAGCTCTTATTTGACATCCACATAGACTTTTTCATGCTTGTGTTGCTCTCCAACTCTTTTTTAAATTTAAATGTGGCTCACGAGCAAAAAAAGATTGGGGACCCCTGCTCTAGGGGAAGATAAGCTGAAATTGGTCATCACTCAGTAAACCCTCTAGACTAGAGCCAGGACATTAAATAATTCCTGGGTCTGCTCCCTCCCTTAGTAATCAAAATTACCTGCTTCATACATTCCTGTTAAAGGACAAGGAAAGTTAACCTAAAGAAGTAGCTAGAAATATTGTACATGATGTTTTGTGCTTGTGTACCAGCCCAAGGCAACCCCAGCCCTTTAGCAGTAAAGATATGTGTCTCCCCAGTAGATGCCCCAGTAGCTCCCCATCTTCTTTTCTGCTGATTCACTGAGTCACATGCTCTGTGCTGCTGTCACTTACTGAGCTTAGGGACCCACTCACAATATACAGTACACAAAGAATAGAAATGTAACAATATTGACTGATTAGCAGGACTACATTGGGATTCAAAATAGGCTTTTGCATTCCCAGGGCCGTATTTAGTTAGCTGGCACCCCTAGGCCCGCTGTCATTTTTTCACCCTGTCCCCATCCTTTTATCTGTTCAAATTTTCCTCATCGGGACGGAGCAATAGGACTTGGCACACGGGAAATTTAAATTTCTGAACCAATGTGGGTGTGGTTGGGCAGCATGCCGCCCCCTAAGATGCTGCCACCCTAGGCCCGGGCCTAGTACACAGAGGCCCAAACAGCACCCACCAGCCCACTTCATAGTCACTTTCTATGGCATCTTACAGCAGCCCCTCTGGCATTTGCCAAAACCCACAGATTGCCAGTCCAGGCCTGCTGATTAGTAATTAATACAATATATATTTTTATCTTTATATAGATCTAGCTGTTTACATAATATCTATATAAAGATATTGAGGACCAGTCCTATCTGAAAGATGATTGGATGTGGTCAATGTTTGGTTAGCCTGCACAGGCCAATAGATCAGCCCAGCTTGATTTGGCTCACTATTTGGTGAGGTATCTAAATAAGAAACTCTTTGAGGGGATAACCAGTTTATGACATTCTATTAACCTCTCCTGACTACTCATTGATCCTTATTGATTACTGGTTAAAAGATGCCTAGGTCCTCCTAATGCTATTGAGTGATGAATAGAGTGTCTAACATCTGAACCCTTCCCCTTAGTCTGTGTAGCTCAGGTCTTTCACCTTTGAGTAAAGGAATGGTAAAAATATATAATATATATAGTAGACATTTTATCCTCATGCCATGTATAATCCAGTGCAGTGCAGTTGCTTGCCTACAAATACCTTGAACCCAAAATAAAAGGCCAACAAAACATGAAACACCCTCCAACTACACTCACCTATGTGACGCATTAGCTGTCAGTCTGTGTAAATATATTACTCACCAGCCGCAGGTTTCTATGATCTTTACTGTTGGAAAAATTGACAGTGATCAGAAATACAAGGAAAACTGAAAACAGAATGTCCAGGTCAATCCCAAGACATCCAGGTGGCCAGCCTTAGGCACCCAGAGGAGTAACTGAAAAGGTTGCCAGAAGTTGAAGGACCTTCTTAAAATATTTGTAATTTCCTTTACTGTACACGTGGATTCAACACTGTTTATGTTTTTGATGCTTCTTTTAATTACCACTAAAGAGAATTTAATGTTAAGCTTTCCAGGGATGAGACTTATCTTTGCAGTAAGAATAGCAAAACATAGAGCTCAGTCATAAACACAAGTGCAAGCCTGCAAAAATGCTTGCAACTCACTTGCATCTAGTAAATCACACCGTAACAGTGTCATGCCTATGAGAGCTACTCACCAATTCACATGCAAATTTGCATCCACATTGGTAAATCACATGCAAGTTGGGTCAGCTGCTCAGTGCTATAAGTATAAAGGAAGCAGACCTAGCAGTTGTGGGGGGACCCGAGGGAACAAGCAAGACCATGTGGTCTTCTTCCTCTATAGTTGCAAGAAACCCCACTCCCCAGGCTCTCTCTTACCTACCCCAGCATGAGTGGATGGGGGGATGCAAGTAGGTAGGTGGAGGGGTGGAGGGAGGTCTGGGGCTGCTGTGCCACTCCAGAGTTTTTTTTTGTAAGGAGGTCAGAGCTTTCTAATAACACTGCTGCAACTGCTATTGTGCCAGATTTTTTGGGGCAAAATAAAAATTGCATTGTGGGTAAAAAAAAACAAAGATTTGTATGCTTTGTTAGTTTAGCAGTTGCCTTTGTAATTGATTCATTTGGTCTGATTTGGTCTTTACTAAGTCAACTATGCAAAGTCGGGGACTATTATAGTCTGACTGCAAATTATATTGTTTCATGATTTTTAGGGTGTTTAAATCCTGCATTTTCATGCTTAATTATGCGTGCATTTTATGTATGCATTTTATATGTGTGTGTAGCTTTTGCAGTGGCTTAGTGGATGCTTGCAAACATGGTTTCACCAATCTGTGATCAGTTTCAGCAGTTACGCTAGTACAATCAATGATCAGTACAACCAAGTGGCCATTAAAACCCAAGGTTATGGTGCCATCAACCTCTAGTGAGCCGGGGGATAGCACTCATGTGTCTTAATTATATCACCTTGAGTGGGGAAAGATATCTTTGGCCGGTGAAAAGGACTGGGTGGCTAATATCCCTAAAACTAAAGGGGATCCCACCATGGAGACTGCCCCAGGATGGGAGGAATATGAGGAGGAGACACGAGAGCCGGATGGTGGATCTGCTCCCAAAGAGGTTGTGCCTCACAGCTTCACTGCACCTCCCAAGATAGACCCAGTGGAGGAAAAAGATTTCTGGGTCCTGCCTGGACGAGCAGACCCTAACATTTTCAGGTCCGTCTCTAGAGTGCAGAGAGTGATCAATTTCCAAGTTTACAGAAAATGGGGTTATTTTATGCCCTATGCCCCATTGTGAGTGTATGAAAAAGTGGCTGCTTCTTATGAGGATTGGCTCATTGATGAAATCCTAAGGAAAGAGAAAATGCACCACAGTTGCCTCACAAACCCAGATGAGGTGAGGCGTAAGCAGGATCGGTAGTACCTGCGTTCTATCGAAAAGGAGTGGTGGTATGGCTGTACCATCCTAAAGAATGCCGTCAAGAGGGAAATGCAATTCCACCAAATACTTCTCATTGGAGGTCCACGAGGGAGATGGACAATGGGTGGACAAGCCTCATCCCAAGTATTACATCCCCTATGAGGATACCAAAGCCAAAGGAATTACTTTTCCTTTGTCCATACTCCATTGGGAGTGAGTTGCAGTTAAGATGAATTGCCTATGTGCCTGTCCCTAAAGTGATTTGACTTTTTCAAAGGGAAGGACTTTCTTTATACTCCAGATGGAGTTAAGTCCAAAGACTAATAACTTTCCAGTTAATACCTACCCGTTGGTAGGTTCAGCCCTCTATTCCCTTACCCTCCTAAGTGCATATAAAAAGGACTGTGGGTTCAAATCTAAATGGACTGGAATACTAAAATATATGAAAAGCAGTATGTCTAACTTGTGCCTTTATTTTCAGATATCCATTGACAAGGGTACCGGGTCAGTACCGAGTTCATTTCAGATATGCCTTTGTACCTGGGTACACTCAGGAGAGACCCCGAAGAAGTTAAAGGTAATGGCTAAGTAGCACTTTTGGTAAAGTGGTTGGTCCTAAATGGTTTCTAGCAAGATATGACTTAACTGCTTATGTCTCAATAGGTTACTTGCATGATGTGCCTTAACTGCTTGAGGGAGAGGCTACCAAAGAGGATGTTAACCAAACAGTAAATGCAATGCTTGTGGAAATGTTTCAGTGTATTTTTGTTCTTGGTATTTCAGTATGTTCCTTGCTGGGCTGTAAGGATTTCACCAGGGGTGGGGGAAATGTAGGGGACTGGTAAATTAGTTCCCCAGAAATATTTACAGGCAGTCTGAGGAGTTTGAGGCTCTTCCGAGGATTGTGAGTGGGATTAAGATCCCGGGTACTAATTGCCCAAAGTAGGGACTAAGTGTTCAAACCTAGGGATGAGACTTTCCCCTCAGGTTCCACTTAGGGAAAAAGCTGAAAGTTGGGTGTACCACCTCAATGGTTACATATATTTTTTTCCACTTATGAGGGGACAGCGACTAACCAAAGGTGTTGTGAGTATTGCCTATCCACTGTTGATCCTGTATGTGCTGATTGTACATTCCATTTAAGATTGTATGTTATAATATTATTTGCACTCTGAATACAGTTACACTTACACTACACCCTGCCTTCACACTGTTTGTGAGGGCTTACTCCCTAAGATTTCAGGTCTCATCCCGAGCATAGATATTGGGAGTGGAGCTCATAGTAGAGTAAGGTGCACTCAATTTACTATAGTGCTACATAAAAATATGGTCAACAGAGGGCACTGTTCCATTTGAGTTGCTGCAGGTTTGTTACAAGGATCAGAACAATGTTTTAGTAAGTATTTCTGAGAAAGAAATTTATTGTGAACTAATACACATATACACAAAATACTCTTCCTTGTAATTGTGCAGGTCAGTGATCCAGTTGGTTTGTGATGCTTGGTGGTTGATGGGATAAACCTATAAAAACAAAGAAGTTTGCTTGTGAAGTCAATTGGCTGCAGTCCAATGTGTTATACTCACCATTGCAAGTAGCAATCAGAGCCAGATCAAGGGATCAGCTGTGACTTTCTAGGTCAGGGGTTCCCAAATTTATTTTTACATGTGAGCCACATTCAATTGTAAAGAGTTGGGGAGCAGTACATGCATGAAAATGTCCATAGGGGGTGCCAAATAAGGGTTGTGATTGTCCATTTTGTAGCCCCACAAGGACTGGAAGTCTACAGGAGAACTGTTTGGCTGTACGCCTGGTTTTTATGCAATCAAAACTTGCTCCTGCCAGGAATTCAAAAATAAA
>CM044445.1:101633706-101644516 GCA_024363595.1 Xenopus borealis
AAGTAAAGCACGCTTTCTAGCAGTAGAAATCTCCCCTTGGTCAGCAGCAATAATGTAATTCTCAAACATACAGATCCAAACAGTAAAAGGTATGGTAGGCTCACCAGGGTTTGGTTGAAAAGGTGCAGGTTGCTGCAGAGTTAGAAAAGACATCGTTGTTGCCATTTGTTGTGTTTGGTAGCCGAGGATGAGGAGAGTCTAACAGTGCTTTATTAGCAGGTTCATGAAACCCTTACATAACAGCAGTAACTATTACTTTCACTTTCAAGCTGTACAGAAAGTACTGTGTATGCACAGTGCCACCTGCAGGCCATTTGTATAAACACCACACCTACTATACCTGCAGCCACAGTCTATTCCCAGAGACTATTATCACCAATGTTACTATATGCACCAATTTGTCCAATTTTGGAGCAATCTTTATGGGTATACACAGCCCCTTTCAAGGTACACCGAAACCTGTAAATTAGAAACCCATACACTGTATCTAAATCTCATTTAATCTCCTGTCTGGTTATAAAATGTTGTGCTTGGAAGTGGCATTTATTCTGTTCATGTTGGCTTATTTTATTCTCACAAGCTTTTCCTTATAATTATATAAACTCCCAATTTAGAATTTATGTGGCTTAACAAAAGGACATGCTTAAACCATCTTATCTGTGGCTTAAAGCAAATTAACTTGTTTTGTGCTCTCTGTTGCTTTATTCCCATGTCCTTTTTTATTACCCTTCCCTGTCTTAAAAAAAAAATAAAAATAAATAATAATAATAATATAAATCGACTTTCCCTTAATCTCATTGTGTTTGCAGCACTGGAGACATGTGAAAGGTGGAGCCTAATTTTGTTTGCAGAGCCGATCATTTAATTTCAAAAATTGGCCTCAAGCCTGGAGCCAAATAAAACCAATCACCTGTAGATCAGTTATGGGAAACAAACCGGCTGCCTTGTGTATTATTAAAAAAATACAGGCCTGCCCCACCCAGAATTAAGTCATGGGAAAGAAAACTGGGCTCTCTGGTTGACTTGCGGTTACATCTGGCAAGCGACCAAGAGTGGCAGTGCACAGGTGTAAAAAGACATCTCTATACAGAGAGACCTGAGACAGAAACTCTGGGTAGATTTGGGGTGGGGAGGTGTGCTGCACCCAAACAGTTTCTAAAGAAAAGTGCTGAAAATGAATTTCTTGTATGTAGGAGAAGTGTTGGTGCAAGAGCACTATATATAATTGTGGGCGGCCACAGTCAGCAGAGTTTGAACTCTTATTCAGCTTATTTTCAATTTACCCTGAACCACCATAATTGCAATAACATATGTTTGTTTATTGATGTTACTCCAACACTAGAAAAAGTTGCAAGGGGAGCTCCTTTTTCTTAGGATTTGATGATGCTGTATAGTCTTTAAAGGGTCACTGTACTCTTACACTGTCCTGCAGAATTATCTGTCTCTCTGTACAGTCCACGAGCAAACCTATGTTGCTGTTTGAGATATATATATATATATATATATATATATATATTTTTTTTTTATGTTTTGGGCTTTGGCTGCTTGTGGAATGCTGGGAAGTATAGTTTAAACATATCTGTATGGACTATAGATCGAAACTGGAAAAACTGCAGATTAATTTCATAAGGTACAATTCTAAGCAATCCAGCTGCCCACAATGTTCTCCATCCACTCGTAGGGTTATCAGCTGGCTGGTATTTTACTGGCCTGGCCAGGAAAAAAAATATGGTTGATCCCAATGTTTTTAATAGGGAAAAAAGATAAGAACACACACACATAGGGTTGCCACTTTTTCTTCAAAGAAATACCAGCCTTTCTATATATTTATCAGTTTTTCCTATTAATAAAATTGAGATCAACCATCAAAAATACAGGCCAGTAAAATACTGACCAGGTGGCAACACATGAGAGCACACACCATAGCGCATGCTTGTGTGATAACTTTGGGGAGCACTTAACCAGCATCTGGTGGGGGGACAAGGGCCCAGATTAGGGGTAGGCAACAGAAGCAGTACATGCATTGTGCCCTCCAACAGTTGTGCCTCTTCTAACCACCCCTAGTATGCACTGCATGGAGCATCAGATTTTCAATCCACAGGGGGCCCAAGCCCTAGTAAATGAGCATAAAATGCACTGTTGGGTCTGCTCTATTTTGGGGTGCCAGGCTAGTGACTTGAGATAGCCTGATCTTTAAATAAGTGGTATATATTTAGGCATGATCTTGGGCCCCCGTAGTGCTCTTGCACCCCAGGAATTGTAAATGTGACCTAATACTTGGACCATGGATACTCTATTGATGACAAAAGTGCAATCCCAGGACAAGACTGTCATAGATTCTGGAAATGATATATGTTTTGATGGCTGCACATTACATAGAGTCATAGACAAACACCTCTTTCACTGCTGTAGGTGCCACTTCATTCCAAACCATATAGTAACCTAAACATTTTTTGGGGAAATTGTTATTTGCCCTATGAGCATGACACAACACTATGAAGGGTTATTCAGAGGAATGCCAACCAAGTTATTTTAATATCCTAATGTGTTGCTTATGGCAAACAACGAATGGGTTTTCTTAATTAAATGTTAATCTTTATGGGGAAATCAGCTAGCTAAAGATGGCAAGCAAAGTAAAGATATGTGAGAGAATGGGCCACATTTGCTAAATATATTACTGCTACTGCATTGAAAAAAATATTGTTTTCAATCTGTTTAGTTTTAACTTTGTGTTTGTGTTAATATGAGCTCTGTATCTGTAAAGCCTGCTGATCTTGTTCTGAAGTCACGTGGCAGCTAAAAACAAGCTTCCTGTAAGTCTCCTGCTCAACTGTACTGCACATAAACTGCCCACAACCTGTATTCTTCCACTTAAGAAAACTTTTCAACATTTGAGACACCCTGGCTTATGTCTTAAATCATCAGAGATGAATAGGAGCTGGAAATCCTGGCCTTCCAGTTTCTTTTAACATTTCCTTATACAGGATTTCAATGACTTCACTTGTTGCTTAATGCGGTATTGTTGGCTAGGCATGTAGGTATGGCTTTATTTATATAGGGCTACCAGTGTACACAGTGCTGTGTGTCTATACAGCAATACATTAGTGCAGTGCTGGACTGAGAATCAAAATAGGCCCTGGCATTTCAGGTACACAGAGGCCCAATCATCCCACTTAGAGGCCCAAACAGCCTCCACCAGCCCACTAAATTGTAACTTTCTATGGTAACTTATAGCAGCCCATCTGGCATTTGCCCTAACCTACAGATTGCCAGTCTGGGCCTGCATTAGTGGAACAGGCAGGCATTGGTCTGTAGAAAAAAGTAAAAGAGCAGCAATGGAGACGTGTTACAGTGGAAAACAGATGTAGAAGTAGATGGTGTGACCAAGGGAGGATTTGGACAGGATACTATGGAGATACAAGAGAAGAGATGCAGTGAGGAGCAGAAGAATGAAGGGCTTTGAAAGTCATCAAAAGTTGTTTATAAGTTATTCTTTGCTTAAAGGAAAACTATACCCCCAAACAGGGTCGTCATCAGAAATCACGGAGCCCCCATACAACAAAATTTTCTGGGCACCCTTTTTTCCCACCCACTCCTGCCCCCAAGCCCCCATTCTAGATCCTGTCCACACCACTGTAAAAAGGCTGCACAGACAACGCTAAAAACGATAACCCCTCTCACACACGTTGTAAAAAGTCATTGGTGGCCAGGGTTCCCCATAAAAGTTTTTAAAAAACATTAGTGGTCAGGGCCCCCCTTATAAGTTAAAAAAAAAACTTTGGCGCCAGGGCCACTATGAAAGTTTTTAAAAAAAATTTAGTGGTCAGGGCCCACATACAAGTTTGAAAAATCATTGGTGGCCAGGAACTCCCCCAATAGATGAAAAGAATTGGTGCCAGGCCCCCATAAAAGTTTTTAGAAAACATTAGTGGTTAGGGCTCACCTACAATTTAAAAAAAAAACATTGGCACCAAGGCCTCCATAAAAGTTTTTTTTTTTTTTAAATATTGGTGGCCAGGGGCCTATATAGTACAGTAAAAAAATTTTTTAAAAACCATCGGTGTTTAGTTGAACTTACCTTAGGATCCTTTCTTGGCTATGGGTCTTTTTGCAGCTTCAGGGCTTCAGCTTCGGCTCCTTTTGTGGCTTCGACTCTGTTCGCGACTTCGGGACTTCTTCAGATTCTTTAATAGGACACTTAATATGTGTCACGGTTGGCACCTTAAAACCAGAACCAATGCAAAGCACCCTGTTCTCAGCTCTTGCTTCTGCCTCTAACAGCCGCCTTTCACCTCGGGAGGAGCCCTCGGCTAATTGGATGCCACCAGGTCTTAATAAGAGAGGAGCCAAGTGAAGGATGAGCAAAAGGACACAAACGTAAAGCAAAAGTTTTTTGGGCAAAAGGTCATTGTACAACGCGTAGACAGAAAAGCTCAGTCAATCAGAGGCAGGTGGAGTAGAATCAGAATCAGGTTCAAACCAGGAGATCAATCAGAGGGGATACGGGTACAGAAGGGTTGATTACCAGGCAGAGTCAGGGTCAAAGAAGTCAGAATTGTCAATACACAGGCAGGGGTCACAACAGGAATCAGATAACAGAATTCAAAAGCACAAAGGCACCAGGAACTCACAAGGAGGTAAACCTATAACGGGCAATGATCACAAGAAAAAGGTCCCTTTAAGTACCCTTTGAATTTCATGCCAGCCCACATGCGCCTACAAAAACCGGAAGTGCGTGCCGCGCACGCACTAAGGATCCGGCACAGGTGGCGATAGTCCCCGCCGCACCACTAGATCACCAGGGTGAGTGTTTATTAAAATTTGCTATACATTATCTGTTGGTTACATATTAATTCTGGGAGTATAGTTTTACTTTAATAGGAAGCCATGATAAAGAAGTCAACTGTGGAGACTAAAGTAAGTAGAGGTGAGCATTAGGCAAGCTAGATAATAACAAACCTTAGTAAAAGGGTCAATGTTTTTTGGAAGACTAAACTTGGCCCCACAACCTTTATAATTAACCCTAAGTTTTATTTAGATCCACAAATTTTAGTAAACTGTAGAGCAGTGGTTTCCAAGCTGTGGGACTGGAGCAGAGGGAGGGAGGTGCAATGCACAAATATTTTTCTATATCTGTACCCATTTCATGAGCTAAAGGGCAACCTGACCACATACTGGAATTGTGGGCCCTAACCAAAGGTTGGACCTTCAAGGGAGCATTGAACTAATAATGCTTCAAAACGACTTAATCGATGTAATCCTCGAAACCCAAAAGTCCTGAGGAAGGACTTTTGGGTTTCGAGGAATACAGCGATTAAGTCGTTTTGAAGAATCGGTTTGATTGAAGGCCAGAGGAGAGCCTGAAAAATTTGCTGGACTCATTGGGGGGAGCCAAAAAAGACCATTCCTTGGACTCAAAGACATTTTGAACTAATAATGCTTGACAACTACTGCTCAAGACTGATGCTTCACATGGAACCTTAAGAACATATTCTGATCATGTAGATATCTTTCTAAACTGCAGATATTCTGACATTTCTAAATGAATTGAGAGACAAACAATAAGCATAACTGATCTGTGGCAATGGCTGCCATTTTGTGTTTGGGATAGTTGGGAAACTTATAAGGAGTTGGTTACGGTAATAATCAACATGGTCATACTCATTAGGGAGTAAGACTTTGTCCCTATACAGATTACAGTTTAATTCTGGCCCTGGGATCATGGGGTGATAATGTGCTTTGCCTAAGGCTACATGAATGTATCAAGAGAATCAATCCAATCATCATGACAACAACTCTTAAGCCTACAAAAGCTCTCATCCCTTCATTCTTGCCTTGGAAATTAATTATTGTTGTAATCAACAAAGCCTTCAAGCAAACAATTCTCTTCTGCACCCTCAGATATACTGCCTGTTAAGAATCCATACATATTAGGGAAAACTGTGTCATAATAAACGAGATTTCCATTTTAATTGATGATGTAATTCTATAAAAAAAAATATATCAATGAAAGAAAGAGGTCAGCTGGTCAATGATGAAGTTGTGGGATCATTTTCTTATATGTTTCCCTTCTAGCGCTGCTCTGTGGCCGTCAATGAGATGGGAAGTGGATAATGTACTTACCACCAAGTATGGAAACGTCTGTAGCTGCTTTATTGTTTATTTTTCACCCACCAAATAAAGATTAACAGACAATGGAATGGGATCTATTAACTGGAAAACCTGCTTCTGTGGAGTTTCTGTACAACAATGTAATTTCCCATAATGTCCTTTTTTCATATAAAGTCTTTAGTTTTGTTTGATCTGGATTTTCTCTGTATTAATAACAGTAACAGTGCCTTGTAGTTTATATGGTAAGTAAGCTGCATAAACCCATGCTGGTGACAAAGCAATCCTACTGCTTTTTTTTAAACGTTGAGGTGTTTTTAGTAGCCTTAAGGCCTGAGACTCAAAAGAAGAAACCTTTTCTGGAAAATCCCTGGTTCCTCACTTTTCCAAGTCAAAGGTCTCCAACCCCAAACCCCACACAAACACATCTCCAGGAGTCCTTAGGCACCTCTTTATTTATTTTCAGTAGTTTTTGACCATAATAATGTCACTTAATTGGGCATTGCAGGACCCCCTCTGTGGGTAATATCCTATAATCAACTATAGCTCCAGGCTAATGGCCACAGCACGTCCAAAGTAATAATAGCCCATCTTTCAACTGGTGAATGCTTCCTAACTGGGATTACTGAAAGGAAACAGCTCACTGCATATACTAGAATTTAAACTGTATACCAGGGCTTGAATACTGGAGCTTCATTGACTTCTGTGAATGACATCTTGGTGTTATTATAATTCATCTTCAAACATCTATCAAGATGGAGATAATCCTCCCACAATGCTGTACATTATTACATTAGGTTTTAGAGCTGGTCAGAAAGGACATTTGTCTTCTTCTTGACTTCTTGAAAAGTAAAAATACTAAGTAGAGGTATGGGTCTTAACCTAAAAAAACCAAAGCCATTTTACAGTCCTGCAAGTATTTTTAATCAAAAAAAGAATCATCTTTTTAACTAACTGCCTTTTATTTTATGATAAAAAAATTACTTAATGGTAAGTTACCATTAAGTAATTTTTTTTATCATAAAATAAAAGGCAGTTAGTTAAAAAGATGGTAACCAAGCTAACATAAATCCAGAGTAACATAGACATATTGGGTTTTTAATGCTTGAACATATTCCAGTAGTCTTAAAGGGATACTGTCATGGGAATATGCTCTAGTAGAATTCTGAACTGGAATCCATTTTTCAAAAGAGCAAATACATTTTTTATATTCAGTTTTGAAATCTGACATTTGGCTAGACATATTGTTAGTTTCACAGCTGCCCCCAGTCATATGACTTGCAAGTTGGTGTGATATCACCCCCCTCCCTTCCATCCCCCACCCCCCCAGCAGCCTAACAACAGAATAATGGGAAGGTAACCAGATAGCAGCTCCCTAACACAACATAACAGCTCCCTGGTAAATCTAAGAACAACGCCTAATAGTAAAAGCCATGTCCCACTGAGACTAATTCATTTACATTGAGAAGGAACAACAACAGCCTGCCAGTAAGCTGTTCCCTCCTAAAGTGCTGGCACAAGTCACATGACATGGGGCAGCTGGGAAATTGACAAAATGTCCAACCCTTATATCAAAACTGAATATAAAAAAATCTGTTTGCTCTTAACTATTAACTGGTGCGTTTTGAAAACATAATGTTTTCCCATGACAGTATCCCTTTAAGTAGGAGAAATAGACTGCCAGAAAGCAGTTCCATCCTAAAGTGCAGGCACAAGTCACATGACTGGGGGCAACTGTGAAACTGACAATATGTCTAGCCCCATGTCAGATCCTCTTTTGAGGATTGGATCTCAGTGCAGAAGTCTACTGGAGCAGCACTATTAACTGATGTGTTTTGAAAAAAACATGTTTTTCATGATAGTATCCCTTAAGGAATGGTACACTTCCTTTTCTTTTATTATGACACAGTTGATAGCAGGTTATGATAATGCAAGGCAAGACCAACATTTTGCCCTTTTGTATGTGTGTAGGAGGAATAAGCCCTCCAACTTCACTAACACCAATTCTATAGACTAGTGCAACTTCGCACCCTTATGCCAGGCGAACTTGCGCACTGACGAAGGATCGTGATTACGCAAATACACTAAGATCAACATTTTCCTGAACGTTACCACTTACGCTAGACTTTACTTTGCCAGGTCAGACCTGACGAAGTTCAATACAATAGATAGGATTTTAAATTTTTTTAAAAAAAAATTTCTGTCCCAAAAAAACGCTGGCGTGTTTTACCATTGTAATATTCATTGTAATATACATTGTAATATTGTAATAGTATTGTGATAGTCTGAAAAAGATCAAATTTTTTTTGGGGGGTTACCCTCCTTCCCCCCTACATTTCCTAACATATGGCAACACAACTATACAGGGGGCACATATAGGGCAATAGGACAACTTTATTTTATTTATTAAAGGTTTCCTGGGCTTGTGTAGTGGAATGTAGTGGCTGTAACATATACTTCTATTAGACTTTGAAATTCGCGCCGTATGCAAATTAGGCATCGCTAGCGTAAATGCGCTTTGTCTGGTGAATTAACACTAGCGCAACTACGCTACCGCACTTTAGTGAATTTGCGTAGCGCAGGCGAAAATGAGGCGAACGTTAGTAAAGGCAATGCTAGCGCATTTTCGCCACTTTTAGTGTGTTGATTTTTGTGTGTTTGCTTGATTGTTTTATGCTTGTTTGTGCTTGTGAGTGTGTATTTGTATGCAGATGAAGTGTTAACTTCAGCAACAAACTTTGTCCATTAGTGTTTAAATCTCCAATCTAAAAAGTGACTAATCATTGCAGCTACAGAGGCACCAGATCTCCAGACAAGACCCAACTACATGGGTGCTACCACCTGCGCTGGGTGAGGGCCATGAACGCTACAACATGACAATTGGAGTCTCAGAACAAAATAGTACAGTGATATCATGTGCAGCACATGAGCCTCAAAATTATCTGGACATAGGAATGTGCCGTATGTGCTGTGGTGCCTGCTCTATGTCCCAGATCATACCAGTCTGGGAACACCAAGTGCTGCTATAGTGCTGATATAATTCTAACTATGCTGCAAGAGAGATAAGATTCCCTCATTACACTACAAGATAGAGCAGTGATAGAGAAAGGGAGACGACAGCTCCAGATTTGGAAGCAGGAATATTAGTTCACTGCTCCAGCAGTATGTAATGTTATGTACAACTTTATCAGGCACTAAGCAGATTTATTGTCCTACATACTCATTTAAATACAAAACACTTTAGAGTTACTTACCAATAGGGATGCACTGAATCCAGGATTCAGTTCAGGATTCTGCCTTTTTCAGCAGGATTCGGCTGAATCCTTCTGCCTGGCCGAACCGAATTCTAATTTCCATATGTAAACTAGATCCAGGGAGGGAAATCACGTGACTTTTTGGCACCAAACAAGGAAGAAATGTTTTCCCCTTCCCACCCATATTTGCATACACAAATTAGGGGTTGAATTCGGTTTGGTATTCTGCCTAATCTTTCGGGAAGGATTCGGGGGTTCAGCCGAATCCAAAGTAGTGGATTCAGTGCAACTAGTGTTGCCACCTTTTGAAAATTTTTATACCGGCCGGCGGGGGCCAAAAGGGGGCGTGGCGTGACGTCAAAAGGGGCGTGATGTGATGTCAAAGGGGGCGGAGCCACGCGAAGGATCGGCTGAAGACGCGAGAAAGGTAAGTTTTTATTAGATTTAAGGCAAGGCAAGGGCCATTTTTAAGGGGTATTTCAAATTTACCGGCAGCTACATTGCCGGTAAATTTGTAATACCGGCCCCGGCCTTGGCTGGTGTTTTACCGGCTAGGCCGGTAAAATACCGGCTGGGTGGCAACCCTAAGTGCAACCCTACTTACCAATGTACAGTATATCATAGCATCTGCCATGCAGCTAAGTGGTGCACATTTGATGGCAAGCGAGTCATAGCAAGACATTAAAAGGACACTAGAACTTTTTTTATTTGTATCTTTACTTTATATTTGTCTAATAAAAATGTCTGTGTGTGATTAATGGCCCTTTTCTTTTCCTAAGGGTTTTTATATTTTGCATATTAAGGGCAACCGAAAACAAAACACTTGAAATGATGCTCACCCTTCACGTCTACCGCAATTAGCAAAAATATTGATTTTTGAAAATTTGGTCACATTGGTTTATGACATGTGTTAAAGGTGGTTTGAGTATTATTTTAAGCTGCAAGTATTTATAAACCAACATATTTCACAGCCCTGTATAATAGAAGGGTGGATATGCATACAAATTACTGAATGGTTTACCAGGCCATTTCTGGCTAAGGCCACCTGAAGTGACTCCTTCAATGCCCACCCCCTAGTGATTACCTTCTGTTGCCAGTGGGGCAGCAGGCAGCATCCCTACTGTGGAGAGACTGCTCTCTTGCACTAGAACAGCCCCATTTCCAGTTTCAAAAACTGAAATTTGTCTCTTAAAGGTAGCAGGATTTGCTTTTTGTTGCCCATGGTAACCTGAGGGGAACTTCACATTCAAATCAATTGAACAGGGACAAAGAGCAGATCCGCTTCTCTCAGCATGCAAATATACACAGGCTTGGAGCAGAGAAGCCCTTCAGCCCCTGTGCCCCCAGCCTAAAGGGGTATGAGACACCGTGTGGGGATGGGCAAAATCAGAAGTCAGGAATCAAATTGAACTGAGCATTGTGCTTAAAGGAACAGTTCAGGGTAAAAA
>CM044445.1:101647722-101662549 GCA_024363595.1 Xenopus borealis
GATAAAAAGGTAAATATATAGGAAGGCCGGTATTTTTCTCAGGAAAAGGTGGAAACCCTAAATGCATTACAAAATCATTTTTTACTTTATTATTTTCATCTGCTCGTTTTTATTGTCCCACTTGAAATTGGTTTAAAATGTACGACTCCATCAGCCTGATTTTTCTCTCCTTGTTGCTTACCATTTCTCCATTACCTTTTCTTTTTTTTCCATCCTGTCTGCTTCTTTTCTTAAAATGTTCTTCTCAAATTTTGGCTTGCTCTTACCCACAATTTTCCCTCCACATTTGAGAAACAGAAATACTCCCATACCCTCAAGCCAACCCCCTGCTGTATCTGTGTTTACACACTTTCATCCAGCTTTGTCTAATCTCATTAGAAATGTTCAAGCCCTGGGGAAAGGTGGTGTGGGGAGCCCAACCAGGCTAATGGTAGGGTGCAAGTGGTCCCTGCAGGGCTTCTCCAGTGGAACATGCTGAAAAAAATGCGAAAGAACAAATGTAAATATTATTCTGCATTGTAGAAATGATAAAAAGTCAAGAAATATACATATATTATTCCAACATATATTTACAGTGCTATTAACGAAAAAGATACATGTCCAGCTATGGGATAAAGCACTTCATCTAGAAAAGGTCCCAGGTATTCCACTTAATAGACCAGACTCTCTACTAATAATACTAGTAATAGCCCTACCCACACCCAGTGAAACTTGTGATTGTAACACACTGATTAGATTACGATCTTCTCAAACGTGTCTACTCCACACTCTGTAATTAATGATTTTTCCTTTGGGAAATTTCACATTCATTGAGGTGTAACTGTCAATGTAATTTTCTTTCGTTGAGGATAATAGATCATATATACATGTTCGGACAAACATTTTTACATAATTTATCTCATCATTGTTCTATTAAATTTACCAGATCCCACAACTGCATCTCTCCATGTAATAAGGTTTTGGCATTGTGTGATTTGTTTTAATGGAAAAAAAGGAGTTTAATGGAAGATACACCGAGACTCAATGATTGCACTTGTAACAGATTTCTTAAAGGGATACTGTCATGGGAATTTTTTTTTAAATGCGTCAGTTAATAGTGCTGCTCCAGCAGAATTCTGCACTGAAATCCATTTCTCTAAAGAGCAAACAGATTTTTTATATATTTCATTTTGAAATCTGACATGGGGCAAGACATATTGTCAATTTACAATCTGCCCAAAGTCATGTGACTTGTGTTCTGATAAACTTCTGTCACTCTTTACTACAAGTTGGAGTGATATCACCCTTCCCCTTTCCGCCCCCCCCAACAGCCTAACAACAGAACAATGGGAAGGTAACCAGATAACAATTCCCTAACACAAGATAACAGCTGACTGGTAGATCTGAGAACAACAATCAGTAGTAAAAACCCATCTCCCACTGTGTTCTACTCAGTTACAAACATTGAGAAGGAAAATGAACAGCCTGCCAGAAAGCAGTTCCCTCCTAAAGTGCTGGCACAAGTCACATGACCACCTGGTCGGTAATTTACCGGCATGATAATTTTTGATGATTGATTCCAATGTTATTAATAGGAAAAAAAGATAAATATATAGGAAGGCCGGTATTTTTTTTCAAGAAAAGGTGGCAACCCTAGTCTAGCCCCATGTGAGATTTCAAAACTGAAAATTAAAAAATCTGTTTTCTCTTTTGAGAACTGGATTTCAGTGCAGAAGTCTACTGGAGCAGCACTATTAACGGAGAGTTTTGAAAAACAAAACATGTTTTCCCGTGACAGGATCCCTTAAAAAAAAAAAAAAAACCTCAAATCAATTTTGGACAATTCTCTAGTCAAATTTGAGAGTTTTGACTATAAAAAATTTGAATATTTGAATCTGCCCTGCTGCTCCCCTAGTTTTCTGAAATGTGGATGGATTTTGGCACAAAATGCTAAATGTTGTATTCTGTCTGCACCCAAATGGAGACAATGCTTTTGAGAGAGCAGAGCAGCGGGGGAGCAGATTCTCTGCAGAGAAATGCAGGCCAAGATCTGCAGTCATCTGGCCCTAGCCTTAGGTTCTGTGACTGTGAGCAATACTGTGTGAGTGTCACAATCAGCAGATCCTCAGTATAGTAGTAGCACAAATGAAAGAGACTATTCCTCACATGACTTTCATTCTAGTTTCTCTAGTCTATATGATAACGATGGTGGAGATTTCACATAGTGAGGACCCAGTCTGGTGGGGTATAAGAGGCCAAGCTTTGTTTGAATAATCACGTGTTGAGAGAACGCATTTATAATCAGCTATGTATACAGTAAATAAACTCATCCATAAATATAAATGGCATGTTCACTAATTGATGAGATGCTTTCCTCTAACTGCTTATTTTAAACCTGGTGCAACCTGACAGACAGCGTGAGAGTTATTTAAAAGCCCAGCTGACTCATGCAGTCTGACATGTAGGCTCTCTATCCAGGGACATAATATCTTATTCTAAAATGAGAACAGCACAGAAATAAGGGAAAATGTAATTTATTTAGGTGGTGCTCAGTGCAGGGGCAATACTCACCATCGCCCCTAGCGCTTACCTTTCCTGCACCGAAGGGGATCTCTGCACTAGAATAGCCACATTTCCAGTTTAAAATTGAAAAGTCTGCTTTTAAAGTTATCAGGAGCAACATTTTGCTCGTGGACACTTAGGGTTGCCACCTTTTCCTGAAAAAAATACCGGCCTATATATTTATCTTTTTTTTCCTATTAATAACATTGGGATCAAAAATACTGGCCAGGCCAGTAAAATACTGGCCAGGTGGCAACCCTGTAGACACTCAGCCCTCCTGGCCTCGGCCAGCTCAAATCCACAGTCAGCCACCTTCTTTCCTGTGCTCCTGGAACATTTGCTGCTGAGGAGGGGGAGGGGCCTGTAGAGGGACAGGGGAAATGATTTGGCAGCCCCAGTGGATCCAGACCCCCCCAGTCCAACACTGACTGCAGCACCCCTGGCTCATTGGTGCTCCACAGGTGACTGAAAAATGGGTAGCAGAATAAAATGGAGACCTACAGCCCTTTGCTCTCATGTAGAATTATTTTAAATTTTAAAATGGCAATTGTTTTAAAGGGTACTATCCCATTGTCAGTATCAGTTCCATAAACAGACTGTTGAGTGGGTACAGCTGCACTGCTAGGACTCTACACTGGGATTACTGTGCTCAGCCTGCGGAGAGCTATATGAAACCAGGCCATGAGCCAGCCTTCCATATCAGAGAGTTTGCCATGATAATAACTTACCCAGGCCTGGATATGTGGGCAGGCCACAAAGGCCTGGCCTATGGTGGCAGCATGCTGCCCTAGGGTTACCACCTGTCCATTTTTTACCCAGACAGCTCCAAATTAGGAAAATCAAGCTGGACCCCCTAGATTGACATGACGATTGGCTGCATTATGGTCCTGCCTGTCATGTCTGGCCACAGGTGAGTGACCACCGAGCTGGAGCCTATTTACAGAGTAATACCCCTGAATGGATGGACAATTATTAAAAGCCATAGTAAGGCAAAACAAAAGAGATTTAATAACAAAATGAAAAAATCAAACACACAGAACTAGAAAAATACAGGCCTGTAATGAGGCTGGCAGTGGAGAGAGGCAAGTCCAGAAACAGGCAAAATAATCAGGGCTGGCGGCAGGCAGGCAAAGTCCAAAAGGCAGGCTGAGATCAATTGGCATGCAGAAGACGAGCAAGGTTGAGAGACAGGCCGGAGGTTAGAACCAAGGGAATCCACAACAGCAGGAGTGGGAACAGTATAAGCGCTAAGATTCCCCAGTGTCCAAATACAAAGGCCAGGGTTTGATTCCACGTGATTCCTGACACTGCCCCTGTGATGACCATACATCTCTGTGATGTCACCCTCTGCCCCTGTCCATTGAAAGGTGGCAACCCTATGCAGGAGATTTTGACAGCCACTTACATCTTCCACCACCCCTTCACCAGTGAAGATTGCGTAGGAGTTGCCCTGTTTTTTTATTCTATCATATACAATTTGTTATATACCAACAAATTAGTATAACCCAAGAACTGGATGCCTCTCCTAAAAGAAGGGACACTACTAGTTCAGATTCTCCATTATGCGTGGGGTTGTTATTATTTGAAATTCCTACCAGGCCAAATGGCAGAACCAACATAAACTTCTCCATTAGATTATTATGGCAGTGTCTTTTGAATGTATCTTTCAAGCATGTGAGCATCTGCCAAAAGCCATTAGAAGTTATGTAACAGTTCAAAGTGTGCGCTCTTAGGCAATCCAGCCCCATTAAGAATCCATCTCAATCCACGCCACAAGCAACTAGTTGGGAGCTCTGATCCTGAACAAGAATCAAGCTCTTATCTTGAACACAGGAGGAATATATTGGTCCTGGGCCTCTTGTGCATTTTTTACATTCTCTGAATATTGGGCCAGTGCGTCAGGTCATGCCAGTATCAAAGCTGAGATGCTGCCAAACCTACCATTAAGTCCATCTTCTTTGATCTTTAAAGTTGCATTCCATGTGAAACATTTAAAATCCTAATTTACATTTACTGTACATACATTCAAATTTAAATATAGTTCTCTTCAGCTTCACAAAGTATGTATTCTGTTTAATTTAAGGAAGGTTGGACAGATTTGTACTTGCTTATAGCACTTCTGGTGCGCGTCTTAATGTTGGTCTTCTTAAAGGACAGAAAGAACCTGCAGCAGCAATGTGTTTAATTAGGCAACCCCTTTCCAAAATAACACAGATGGGCAGAGAGGGCATTAGCCCTGGACCCTCAATCACTAGCACCCCTTGAGTCAAATATGTTGCCAGATATTTTTATTCTATACTAGGAATGGTTGTGCAGCAATAGCTGGAGGGTTTACCCTAGAACTTGGGGCCCTGTTTTTCTTGCAGTAGCCGAGACGCTTGTATTCCTAACCAGAAGCCAACAGTTTACAACACGAGGTGCTCTGAAATGTGGTTTCTAGACTTTAAATTGATATGATCATAGCTATGTAACCACTGTGCTAAAAATATAGGCACTAATGATGTAGCCAGACAATTTGGTCAGATCAGTTGAACTATTACTTACTCCTAAATTAGCATTGGTGTGCACGCCCTCAGCTACCTTGGGCATATTGTAAATTCCCCAGATGCTGCGCCGCGGTGTCATGTAATGTCATTATTAACCAAAGGACCAAAGTATTTGCTCCACCTTGCATTAAATCATTCTTTAATTTGTACTCAGCCTGAAACATAGCATGTTAAGACCAATGAGAATGGCTCAGCGTTGGCTCCTACTTCAGGAGCCTTCAATGACCAAACAGCAATCAAAATGGTTATATTTCAGGAAAGGGATATTGTTTGGTGTGTGGAACAACTTCTAGTCAATGACACTGTCTTTCTACAGCTTTTTAAGAATGACATGGCCGTAGAGAAATTTTTAGAGGTGCTACCTTTTCCTTGTATGGTTTCAGAAGGGCTGCCTAGGCCAAAGTGTCTGCTAGTTTTCTTAGGGAAACTGGGCAGGACTCCCCTATACTGACGTGACAATTGTTAATTGGGATGTCATGATGCCACCCCTGTCATATCATCTGTCCTGCTGTGTTAAAACCACAACCCCTGTTATATTGCCTCCTGCAACCCTATTTATATCCTATCAATGTGATTAACCTTACATATCGTAAGTAATTCCCTTTTACCTCAAGCCCCCATTTAGCCATGCGGTAATCACCATCAATAATGCTGATTCTTATTATAACAGAAAGAAGTTACACAGATCTGTCCAATGAATAGCTGACATAACATAGCATGTATGTGTGCGCTTGGTTTGTGTGTGTGAGCACAGTGCTTTATATGAGCTAAAAGGATGGACTTCAATAATTTATAGTGGCCATGTTTTATTATGGGATTATCCAATGGCACATTAAAAGGTTCTATTGTTCTGGAATCTGGTACACGCTCAGATTCGGGGAGATTAGTCGCCCAGTAACAATTTTCCTCTTCTTCAGGCAACAAATCTCGCAGAAATACCTTCATGAGGAAAATTCGGGTGACTTTGGAAAGCTGAAGCTATCCGAGTGCCATCCTGCTTGAGATTCATATTCTAGCTAGTAGGAAGGTATTTCAGGGAGATTAGTTGCCCGAAGAAGAGGACATTTGTCGTTGGGGTGACTAACCTCCCCGGAATCTTAGCGTGTGCCGCTACCCTTAGGGGAGAAAATGCCACATTTAATAAAGCCCTTAGGCTTGTGAGACATGGGCAGATTCAGGGAGATTACGTTGGTTGCCGACTTATTGCCTCTCTTCTGGGCGACAATCTCCCCAAACTGCCTTCCAAAGTCTTCCTGTCCACTATAATGCAAAGTTGTCTGCGCTAAAGCACGCACGGCGCTTTGTTTTCCAAAGTCGTCCAAAGTTTCCTTATGAGGAAACATTGGGCGACTTTGGAAAACAAATCGCCGTTTGTGCTTTAGCGCAAGTGATTTTGCATTATAGTGGACAGTGTCACAAGCCTTAGGGAGGTTATCTTACTGAACTCGAAAAGCAGAGGAAAAATGTTGATACAGATTAAGATTGTATGTAAATAGGCAAAGACATGAAAGGAAATGCCATCTATTACCCCAAGCATTGCTTGTTTTACACATCCCATTAAAGGAGTATGTGAATAAAGAAACATGATAATTGGTGAAAAAGTTGCTTTGACATCTCCCTTGTGAAAACAACACTATGATTCTGTATGTTTATAATGATGGTTTCAACACTTCTTGTCTGACCAGATAGGACTGTTAACATTTGCATTTTATGGCAAAAAGCATTTTGCAAATATTTAGTAAAAAATAAATACATAAATGTTTAGTAGACTTTTAAATAGATTTAAGGGCCATGGATGAAGAAGTGGTTTGTCACCCAGAGTTTTGGACTGGGCCGGTGGGACACTGGAAAAAAAAAACCCGGTGGTCACCACCAGTGTAGACCCACTGCCTGAAGGTACACACTGCTGGGGGGGGGAGAGAAGTGTGGGGGGGTTGTGGAAGGGGGGTGGGGGCCCAGACCCACCTGCCATGAAAATGTATTACTGTGGGTTACAAATCTCCAGAAAATGCTTCTCCAATGGCAATAATTGAAATTGCCAGTGGTAAAACCTACTGGCTGCAAAGTCGCCCGAAGGTTCCTTGTGAGGCAACTTTGGCGACTTTGGAAGAACAAAATGACGTGCAGGGTTCACCACCAGCAATTTCAATAATTGCAAGGGAGAAGCATTTTCTAGAGATTTGTCACCTGGACTTTTTTTTTTTCCATTTTTTTCATTGACAGCGACAAGCCCCACAATGTCAGCCATTAGCCTATGAAGTGAAGCCCAGTATAACCCTAAGGGGGAAATTTATCAGAATCCGAGTTTGTGGGGGGAAAAAGGCAACAGAACTCATTCAACTTTTTAAGGGCATTAAAAATGTTCCTGTGTGTGTGTGTGTGTGTTTTTTTTCACAAAAAAAGTTGTATCCATAAATATGGATACTGAGACATTTTTTAAACCTTTTACACTGGTTGGAGGGCACATGTGCTCATCATGCTGATCAGGTACCCACGGTTAAGTAACATGGACCTAACTTTTATAGGATATGGATTTGACATGTGTCCATGTTAAAGGGATGCGGTAGAAACTCAACTACATTCTATCCTCTGTTTAAAGACCCAAATTACTCCCAGCCTAGCTTTCGAAAATCATAAACTATCACAGATTTCTCATAAAAACAGGAACATTTATTTACAAATTTTTACAAAGTCAAATTATAATATATAGATTTCTGTACAAATATACACACACACAAATCTCTCTGTTGGACTGAACAATTAACATTTATACAAATATATACAGAGGAAGCGATTACAGGAAGACAGGCACCCATTCTTAAACACAATTCGATATTTATCTAACCAGGTGTGCTAAGAGTTCTTTTTGAAACTGATGAACCTGTCAAAGCCTTTGAAATCCTTCCAGCTTTACAATGTAAATATTACACCTGACAGTGGATACCGGAGAACCAGAAATGTTAGTTTAAACTGATGGAGGGGCCTAGAGCATGGAGCAACTGTTGGATCATGTATCCGGCAATGATGGTAGAACAGAAGCCAAGCTTAAAGAGAGGGAGGGGTTGTATTAAAGCCTTTACAATTAAATGTAAGTTTTAAAATAAGGATGGTATAAAAGATAGACCTAGATTGATTTGCAGTGTATAAAAAAAACCAAAGGTTTTCCATGTTTAATGAATACAATTGACTACATTTCCTGTTCTGGTATTTCTTGAAACAGAAACCCTTAATCTTTAATGGTTTTGTAGGCATCATATATACACTGCAGTCTACAAAAAAGGACAAATCCACCAAATTAAATTGCATAGAAAACTACTCTTGGGTGACCCCTGCCATACAGAGCATTTAGAAAGTTTCTTTTTTAAACCCTTTTATACCCATTATTAAAGTGTTCTATAGACTCAACTTTCAACATGACCAGAACCATAACGTTGGGTCATTCGGAGGAAATAAACCATTAAGTGATTCACTTCTACAGAGAGAATGGTGTGTCATTCAGTCATATATTTCTGTACATTTCCATGCCTTGGGCTAAATGAAAATAATTCATTAATTATAATTGTTTCTCAGTGGATTGGGGAGGTACCGTGTTATTGCATTCCTGAGGTGTAGTGTTCTGAATACAGAAAAGACAAGTCAGACTTTACATTGTGACTGTTCACTGAAGTATCTGTTGATATTACAGTTGCTTGTAGACTCCGCATGGAGCTTTTATTCATTATGATCAATTGCAACTCGGCCCCATTAGGTCTGCTCAGCATGACACGTCGATGGCCTGTAGGTTAAGGAACTTGGCCATCAAAGAAGATTACTACTTCCCAATAATGAAACAAAAAGCAATAATGGTTTCCCCAAGCCTGCTCAGAAACAGCTGCTGCCGTTATCATATGACAATGTCTTGCAACATATGGAAATTGATATATACTGTATTTACCCTTGTCTCATATTATTTTAGCCAAAACCTTAGTCTACCACATTTCTATACACATTTCACTTTCCATCAGCTTTTCTCTTCCTTCAGCTTCACATTGATCATCATGTCCCCAGGCCCTATAATATATACACACAGGCAACTTTACATCCACTTGGCTCATATTAACACCATTGTAGAGAGGGAAAGAAACAAAAAAAAAACCTCTGATCACTGTACTGGGCAACACAGAATAGAACCCTGTTTTCATCATTGTACTCAGTGAGCCTTTTCTTCCAATTTCTTTAAATTTGCAGTATAAAATGAGGTATTGGTGGTGGATGTAAAAATGAATGGGTGTGAACACATACAAGACCTTTTGAATCTATTTAACACATTCTATGTCCATCTCTATTATTCTTGCTTTTTCCCCTCTAAAATTTACACGTATACACAAGCCCTTTTTAATTTTCCTTACAACTTTCTTCATGGCTCTCACTAAGCACTACTGAGACGCACCAATCATCTCTGTACCCTTACTAGTAAAACATATAAACCAATCTTTTTAAATCATTCATATTCTAAATAATAAATATTTATATGAGCACTTTTCCAAACACCCATATTTGTTGGAAGGGGCAGCCATATTCAGGAAAGCACTGCAACACAAGTAGTGTAATTTAGCCTATTAATATCGATTGTTCTATGAAAAATAAGTTTGGCCATTATTCCCAATTCTACAAAAGCAGGGCTAATAACCATTAGCAACCAATAAGCAAAGAGTTTAGACTTGTAAGGTCCTACAAATGAAAACAATATTCTGATTTGTTGCTGGGAGCTACAAGGCTGCATTAACCTTTATACTAGTTTTGTGGTTTTGAAGACCCCACTCCTGTCTTCAGTTCACTATCTTGATCTTTGTTTAAAAGAAATAAACCTCAAATCTATTTTTTTGGCAATACTTTGCTTTCAGATAATTGCTTTAAGGTTCAACAGTATTTTTAGACATAATATTTAAAAAATTTAGTTAAACTCAGTGAGTTATTACGATATAGAATGTCAGTGACCAGAGTATACACATTCTAGTATTTTGCACATTTCACCTTTTCAGGAACTTTTTTTTGTTTTACAATAACTTTTTTTTTCCCTGCACATAAAACAGGAGAAATTTGTCAACATCTGTGCATGAAAATCTCCTTTTACTCTTGCAGTTCTACATAAGAAAGTTCATGCTATGGCTTCATTTAGTAGATCACGTGACCTGTTCCATCCTCCCTCTTGAAAAACCAGTTCCACCCTTGTGGTCGTCATTCTCAAGGACAGAGACCCAACGCCCTTTCTTCCATTCAGAAATTAGCAGGGAGTGCCCTGTTCAACTAGAAGAGGCCAGATTGAAGAGAAAATAAAGAAAAACTGGCTCAAACAAAGCAGAAATATTTCTTCCATCTACATTTTGAAAGTCTTTTAAAACCCTTGCTGGTCAGTTTTTTCTCCAAGCGTGCCTTGTGTTTAATTGCACTAAGAATGGAAGCATCAAACACCTCTTTAAGGTTCTTCTGTGTCAAAGCAGAACACTCAATGTAGGTCTGAGCCCGGATTTTCTGTGCCACTGCTTGAGCTTGGGACTCGCTTACAGGTTTTACGTGGGACTGGCTCAGGTTGATTAAAACATTCACATCGTCTCTTAGGTCCGCTTGGGTTCCCACCAGCACGATAGGTGTGTGGGGGCTGTGTGTTCGTATCTCAGGGATCCATTTCTCCGTGACATTCTGGAAGGAGCTGGGGTTCACCACACTGAAACACACCAGGAAGACGTCGGTCTCTGAGTAACACAGGGATCGAAGGTGATCAAAGTCTTCCTGAAAAACAAAGGAAAAAAAAAAGTTATTGCATGTGTAATCTATAAATTAAATAATACATCACCTTTTATATGGTAATAAAAAGCAATGCACAAGGCATACAATTTAGCAATGGTGTCATACATTACAATAAAGAAAAACTAATGGAAGGAAGGCCTTAACTGCCTTTTCATGCTTGATAGGATTATGCTTACTCTAAAAATGCCATCTTGTAAAAAAAAAAAAGATAATTTAGGCTCCAGACCAACTGCAATCCAGTGGGATCAAAAGAAATAGTTTGATGATTTGGTCCAAAAAGAAAAAAAAGTATATAACCACATTTCTCATTTATTGTACCTGACCTCAGGTGGCTGCTCAAGTAATGGACTCCATATATTCACAGGTTACTCAGTGACATTTCAATTATTTGAAAGACTGGGGATCTTTTTCGTTGTTTTTGTAACAAAACACACAAAACAAAATACATACCTGTCCTGCAGTGTCACAAAGCTGGATTCGAACAGGTACCCCTTCCACCAAAACTTGAACTGAAAGGAACAAAATAAAGTATTAAAACAAGATCCCAGACACTTGTTGGAATAATTCATAGTATTTTCTTTGAGAAAAACACAACAGCTGTCTAACTGCTGTAACTGCAGGTGACTGCTGTTGTTTCCGTTCTTTCAACTTTAATGTCTACAGCTTAAACAAATTGCTTTCATTTCACATTAGAGTATTCAGCCAGATGTATGGGAAAGGTTTCATAAAAAAACAAGTTATGTGAAGTTCTCTGCACCACTTATTAGGCTGAAAAACAAATTCTTAAAGGCTTGTGATGATGTGTAAAGAACAGTAGAACGTTAAAGCCAGCTCCATAAATACAAGCAAACTGTATCACTTTTTTAAATATTATTTTCAGTTTCTACATATGCAACTATTATTTTAATGTGCCAGCTCAAGGAGGACAACTACTAGGTATCCATGGAGCTGGTTGGCCAATTAAATCTAAGCTAGCGTCGCATGGTGCCACCCTTGTTGTCTCAACATTTATCCCAAGGGCCAAAAGACTGACCGGCCAATGTCATCATCTAGGATGAATGGGTGCATGACCAGCTCAAGCCAGAGCAGGAAAATAATGGCTCACACAGCTGAAGAACTGTTTTATACACAAAGGTGATGTCATCCAGCCACAGGGTAGTGAGATAACCTGAGTGATAATATTTAGGGGGAAACCTGTAGGAGATGTCTACAAACACATTGAGTGATTAACATCTGTCTTATCTGGATGGATTATCGTTGTAACCCCTGACATGGAGTGAGATTTGTGGTCACTTGGATGTGCATAAATATTTTATTTAGGTAGCCGGTCTTTGGCAAGGATGAAGTGACTAAACACTGAGCTATGTCTCAATACCAATTGCCTCTCATAACACAATTACATAATTGTGATTTTGTGTATTAAAATACATAACAAACTCGGCTCACCATTTATACAACAGTTTTCTAGATACTATGCATCACATATGTGCAAAGGTCTACATGTTTTACAGTGCATATTTTATTTTTTGACTCAATCCCATACTAGTTCCTAAGGCCACTTGGCCCAGAAACCAAAGAATAGATAAGAGGACGTCAGCCGTGCCATAGAGTTGTATTTTTATCTTGACAAATCTGCCACAACTACAAGCCACCTCCTGCAGCTGCAGATGTCAGTTACACTAAAGCTGGCCATAGACGTAAAGATATTTGAAAGATCCAATGGTTATCGTGAGACCACGATTGTCTCAAAACGATCGTTTAAATGCCTGATGTGTCCATCAACTAAAAAGACCATTTCAGGCGATATTGCCAGCAAAAACTGAAGGATCACTGCCTGCTTGCGCTGCAAACATAGGTAGATTGCATGGGGACCGATAAAGATTTTCTAACCTGGCGATCAATCTTCAGACTAATGTCGGACGAAAATCGTGAGACGAACGATCGTTTGTATCCCACTAACCGCACGATAATTTGACAGATTGGTCGGACTTCCCTTAGATCGGTCGTTCGGCAGGGAACGATCGTTGCGTCTATGGGGAGCTTAAGGCAATGGCCTTGTATAGATATTGGACTTTTTGTCAAAAATGCTCAGGATCTGGGGTATTCCAGATAATGGGTCTTTCTGTAAAAACATTTTCAATGTTAAATAAACTGAGTAGGATTGTTTTGCATCCAACAAGGATTAATTATATCTTAGAATTATTTGCGTATAAAGGAGCCTATGGGAGATGGCCTTCCCATTTTTGGAGTTTACTAGATAACAGGATTCAAGACAATGGATCCCATACATGTACCTCAAAATTATAGGTTGCAAAGAGGTAAAACTAGAATAAGTAGAAAAAAATTAGGATTAGTCTATGGTCTACAAAAGCCAATTGCCATTTTATTATACATTATGGGAAGTGTAAGGTATAAAGAAGGCCCTATCTAATGCAATGGGCAATCACTGATGCCAGGAGATCCCAGGTGGGACCTTAGCTCAGGCGCTAAGGGGCTACTAGTTTTAGATTTACCGCTCCTTGTATCAGTTTTCCCACCATTGTTGTTCCAAAGTACACAATCGCGGGAGCATTTCAAAGGATTGTTATCTAGATAAAAAAGGAAGCTTGATGAAAGCAAAGGGGAAAAGAAAAAAGTTGTGAATGGTGAAAGGTAAGTTTCCAGCCAAAAGAGGATTATCCGCAGGGCTGAATGGAATCGGATGCATGAGAAAGCCAAACAAAATCCCTGGCATCGAAAATAAATAAGAAAAGGTAAATGAGGATGAGAAATCTCCAGCTGAGCCAAAGAGAGAGCGGGAAAGTGTGAAAGCAGTGGGGGAAAATAACAGAATCTACTGTAAGACATGTAAATTGGCTGAGAGCCGAACAATGGGCTGGCAATCAGAATAAGAATGGGGCCCCTCTCAAACTCAATTGACAAATATCCTCTGTCCCAGCACAATGTGTATTATGAAGCATGACCTCCAGATACAAAATCTAGTGGCTTGTTAACCCCTATGCAGTATTAGGTGTAAAGCAATAAATGATTTGTTTTTGCCAGCAGTATTTTTGTTTTACTACTGGGCTGAGGTGAATGCATAAATCAAGCGGGACTACAGAACCATTATTACACTGAAGGTCCTAGGACACTGCTGCCCCCATAGTGAGTTGTTACAGGATAAGGACTTTCCTGCAGCCTTACTGTATCAAAATCCTTTCTGAATTCATGCTGCATTTGGTAACCCGTCTCAATACACAAAAAAGTAGCCAGGCCTGTAAAACAGTAAAGCATGGATAAAGTGTACAGGGGAGGGGAAGGGTAGTTGTGTACTAGCCTGTTAAACTACAACACCCAGAACCCAACCAGTAGCCAAGGAAGCATCCAAAATGCAGCCCCTGCTCAATTCCTGGCACTGCTTTCGAAGAAGGTGAACAGCTTTGTGCATATTATTGAATAAATACCTTGAGTTGCTCATCAGAAATTATAAACCACCAGTGACGTAAGTAACAATATTTAGAGGGCAGCCAGATGCAGAAGTAAGCAAAAAGGAGATTTACTAAAACACGTTTTGGAATGTGTGACCGAAATGAATAGTCTATGGGCAGCATGGCAATCATCCATATATAGATATTATTTATAGATGTATCTATATATAGTAGAACTGTCCAGCTTAAATATTGTTAACCACTGAAGTGCTGCAGGATAGACAATGCTTAGCATGAATACCACCATCTTAATCCATTGACTCCATCTTGCTTTATTATTCTGGATATAATCATCATGTATTTATAGAGTACCAGCAAGTTATACAGCCCTTTACATTAATATATGAGGGGAGCGAGTCTTAATAATAATTTAGAGTAAAAATCAGATCAGAGGGTCCTGATTACAATCCCTACTTTTCTTAAAGGGACAAAATCAAACACATATTAACAACCTGACCAGTACAACCTAAACATGTTTAATCAAAC
>CM044445.1:101688119-101702225 GCA_024363595.1 Xenopus borealis
ACAACATAAAATCATAGACTCCCTCAAGATGGCTAATAATTTTGCCTCCTACTATTCTTCATTACACAATCTATCCAGCAGAGCCAATGAACCACAACCTACACAAGACGCAATACAAGTTCACATCCCACAGCAACACAATGTGCACAACTGAATACCTTGATAACCAAAGATGAAATTACTCAAGCCATAAAACTCTTGAAGTTAGGCAAAGCACCTGGACCAGACAGCTACATGAATACCTATTATAAACTGTATGTCGGCACACTAACTCCCCATTTACTAAAATGATTCTAATCTATTATGGACATGGAGCAAATCAATCCTGAAGGTGTTTGACAGGATCCACTAGGGATACATGACACAAATCCTTAATAAAATTAGAATGGGGGACCTTCTTAAAGGCAATAAATCCACTTTACTCAAAACCTTCGCCAAATTTTTGGTCTCCGGGGTCCTGTCGGGTGCCTTCAACATCACCAATGGCACTAGGCAGGAGTGCCCTTTGTCCCCCTTGATTTTTGCTCTTATGGTCGAACCACTAGATATAAGGCTTAGATAGAATCAAGACATACAAGGGGTTTGATTTATTGAACGATCGAATATTAAAAATTCGATCGATCGATAAAATAGTATGAATCGAACAATTCGAACGATTTTAACCATTCGATCGAATTTTTAATATGCAATCAAAAAAACTTGGGAAACACCTATGGGAGCTTCCCATAGGGTTATATAGCAATTCAGTAGATTTAATCTGCTAAAGTAACTAAAAAAAAAAATTAAATTAAAATTTTTTCAATTCGAATCCTTCACACGAATTTAGTAAATCTGCCCCTAAGGTGCAAATTCACTAAAACACAAAGCGTCTAACGCTAGCGCTAATTCGCTAGCGTGACGTCAATTCGCAACTTTGTGAATTTACTAAGTCAGACCCTGGTGAAATGATAGACTAGCGCAACTTCGTACCCTTACACCAGGTGAAGTTGCGCACTGACGAAGGGACGTAACTACGCTAATTCACTAAGATGCCCATTTTACTGAACGTTACCTCTTGCGCTAGAATTTTCTTTGCCAGGTCAGACCTGGCGAAGTTTAATACAATAAATAGGAGTTTAAAAAAAAGTGCTGGCGTCTTTTACCTTTTGTAGGGCCATAGTCTGAAAATTTGCGAAAATTTTTTGGAGGTTACCCTCCTTCCCTCCCCTACATTTCCTAACATATGGCAACACAACTATACAGGGGACACATGTTTAGGGCAATAGGACAACTTTATTTTATTTGTTAAAGGTTTCCTGGGCTTGTGTAGTGTAATGTAGTGGCTGTAACATACACTTCTATTATACATTTAACTTTGCGCTGTATTGTGCTAGCGCAAATGCGCTTTGCCTGGCGAAGTAATGGTAGCGCAACTTCGCTAACATTCGCCACCCTGATTGCAAATTCGCATTTTAGTGAATTTGCGGCAGGCTGGCAAAGATTCACCTGGCGAAGTGCGGCGAACGCCGGCAAAGCAGTTGCTACCGCATTTTCTGCACTTGGTGAATTTGCCCCTAAGAGTAGACTCTTGATCACCACCACCTTAGGCAATATGTACCAAGGAATTTGTTTAAAAAACTCTCCTTATATTAACTGTTCAGATGGGTACTCACAAACAGATTGGGTTCAAAAGCATGTATATAAAATGCACTCAAATGGCAGTCATATTTTGAATGCTTATCTATGTGTCGCCCCTTTGAGAAACCCCAATAGTGTCCGCATAGAGTCTTTTGGCCAGAGCGCTCAATATGCTCCTAGCAGTGTTCCTTTCCTCACGTTAATGGGCAGGGGCGCTCTTCTGAGGAAGTCACAGTCGAAATGCGTAAGGCTGGTGATGTCACTGTAGAACACCCCACCTATTAACACATGGAAAAGAACGCTTATCAACGGTTCTCAGCAGGATGACACATAGATATGCATTCAAAATATAAATGCCAAGTGAGTACAATTTGTTTTTTGAAAAATAAAAAGGTAATTTTACACTATTGCTGCTGCATCTGTCTTATCTTGGTCCCGTTAAAAGGTAATACAAGTTTTTCTTTGCTGGGAATGGATTTTGGAAGCACTTGTAGATAATAAACTTGGCTGTAGCAAGCAATGCAGAATCAAGGCCAAATAAGGTCTTGAGCTGTATTAAAAGGAGCATTGATTCACAGGAGATGGGGTTATTCTTCCACTGTATAGAGCACTGGTAAGGCTCCATCTAGAATATGCCGTACAGTTTTGGTCTCCCTCACTCAAACAGGACATTATTGTATTAGAGAGGGTACAGAGAAGGGCAACTGAGCTGGTAAAAGGTATGGAAAATCTCAGCTATTAGGGAAAAACTGGCCAAATTGGGGATGTTCACTCTGGAGAAGGGGGAATATGATAACTATGTATAAATATATAAGGGGATCTCTCTAATGCTTTATTTACCAGTAGGTCCTTCCAGCTGATGCAAGGTCCCCCTTTCAGATTAGAAGAAAGGCGGTTCTGCCTAAAATTCTGAAGGAGTTTTTTACAGTGAGAGCTGTGAAGATGTGGAATTCTCTCCCTGAATCAGTGGTACAGGCTGATACATTAGATAGCTTTAAGAACGGATTGGGTGGCTTTTAGCAAGTGAGTGAATACAGGGTTATGGAAGATAGCTCATTATACAAGTTGATTCAGGGACTAGCCTGATTTTGGAGTCAGGAAAGAATTGTTTTCCCCTCTGAGGCAAATTGGAGAGGCTTTAAATGGTTTTTTTTTGCCTTCCTCTGTATCAACTACATAGGTATGCAGGTTAAAATAAAGGTTGAACTTGATGGACGTGTGTCTTTTTCCAACCTAACTTACTATGTTACTACATAGAATCTATGGCATGTGCCCTTTATGCACAAAGTACATTCTACATTCTATGGTCGGTAAAGCATTAAGATTTTGCTCAGACTGCTTAGAATGAAAAACATTAAATTGAAATGGTCACATTAACACAATTGAGTTTTTGCAGTCTCTCAACACTTGTGTGTGACAAGCAGATTAAAGCAAAGCCTCCTGTGATTAATCTGTTTTTCAAGCCAAAGCAAGAGCTGCATTTAGAATGAGATGCTCCAGGCGATGGGTACCTGCAAAGACCTGGCATTTGGAAGCGCGCAAAAGGACAGGGAATTGGTGTCCCATTGAGTTAAATAAATAATTTTCCCAAGCAGCATAATGCAGTGGGCTCTCCGCCATCGTGGGCCTAGTAAATATTTCACAGCTTGTGGATATTCCCTAGTGCTTTGTCATTTGCAGACAAACCCCCTTAATCAAAGGCAGTTGCTTTGGTTGGTGGAATTGGCTGGAACAGGTGCTCTAAATGTCACTGTCTGATCAAATGTGCAACAGAGAGGCTGGGCATGTATCTCATCCCTAACTTGGCAGGCACCTTTATGGAATTACCATCATGGGTAATAATATGCACAGCCATCTCTGGGAAAGTCAGGTCTGAAGTCTGAAGAACTGTACTCCAAGGGGGGGGGGATGAAAGGGAACATGTCTGCTCTTCATAGAGGTAAAATAATGTTTTCTGCTTTCTCACACCAACGCTACAGTCTGGGCACCATATGTAATTCTGTAGTAAGACTAGAGCCCAAGCAAGATCAGAATGAACTGGATCAGAGTGTGATCTTGATCAAGATCCTGTTGAAAACACTAGATGGCGTTAAAGTATTAGAAATGTTAAGGTTTTTTTTTTCCACTTTTGGCTGTTCTACTAAAAATACTAAATATTTACAAAATTGCACACAGAAATACAAGTAGACCTGCCCCCAACTTCAGGCCACAGCAAGAACGTAAAAAAAGCATGTCCAAACTGAGCTCGTGTTTGATCCAGAGGATGGCAATAACATAGGAAAAAGTCCTTGCTCAAAACTTTATCTGATTGTTTGGCCCTAGAGCCTACGTTTGGATAATAATAAGGGTCATTGCAGGACATCAGCAGGGGCCAGTTATCCACGCTGTATGGGATTGGTAGAGGAAAATGGAGTGGAGCTCTGCAGCACCAGATAACTATTTAAAAACCTGTATCTTTATTTATCCACATTAAAAGACCCATAGCATACTTTGCCTGATGAATTTCTGGCACTTCTGCCCTTAATCATAGAGCACAAAACGTGCCAGCTGAAGTATGTTGCATGTCTTTTAATGTGACTAAATAAAGCTACAAGTTTTGAAATAATTATCCTATGTTGATGAGCTCCACTCCATATTCCTCTATTCTATGCTGCATGAGACACAGACAGTGTTGGACTGGGATGCCAAGGGCCCACCAGAAAACCTCAGGCTGAGGGTCCACTTTACAAGCTATTATACCTCCTCTCCTCAATCAACATCTTTATTCTCTTAGGGGGAAATTCACTAAAGCGCAAAGAGTCTAACGCTAATTCACCATCGTGATGTCAATTCGTAACTTCACAAATTTACTAACGCCTACTCTGGCGAATTATTCGCTAGCAAAGTAGATAGACTAGCGCAACTTCGCACCCCGTATGCCAGGCGAAGTTGAGCACTGACGAAGGATCGTAATTCCGAAAATTCACTAAGATGACCATTTTCCTGAACGTTACCACTGACCAGACGTTACTTCACCAGGTCAGACCTGGTGAAGTTCAATACAATAGATAGGAGTTTGAAAAAAAAAATTGGGAATTTTTTCTAAGTCCCAAAAAAACGCTGGCATGTTTGACCTATCTAGGGTGATAGTCTGAAAAAGAGCGAATTTTTTTTTGGGGGGGTTTACTCTCCTTCCCCCCTACATTTCCTAACATATGGCAACACAACTATACAGTGGGCACATGTTTAGGGCAATAGGACAACTTTATTTTATTTATTAAAGGTTTCCTGGGCTTGTGTAGTGGAATGTAGTGGCTGTAACATACACTATTATAAGATTAAGTCCGCGCTTAAGGCATCGCTAGCGTAAATGCACTTTGCCTGGTGAATAAACACTAGCACAACTACACTACCATTCACCGACCTTAGCGTAACTTCGCACAATATATGGCTATCTTAGTTTTGTAACCCTTCTCTGAATTCTCTGTTATGTTATGGAGATGAGAACTGTTGTACATATTAAACACTTATCTCTTTCTTTGGTCAGTATTTCTATGTTTGAGGCTTAGCCTCTTCTTTTGTGCAGTGTAGTGGGACATGTTCTCATGTGTCACCAGGAGGCAGAGCATTGATTTCCTTGCTCGAGTCTCATGTAGATTCTGTGCATCAGAACATTGCAGCACGCAAAGCTCTCTCTGAAATTGCAACACAGACCTCTTTAACTGTTGTTGTGCCGCCAAACCTTTCGAAATGCCTGTTGCACTGCTGTTTGGCAATAACGACAGTTTGAGGGCAGTTTAGGCACTGAGAATTCCTCTTTAACTCAGTAGAGAGTGGGTTTACAGAAACAGGTTCCATACCTACAACAAAAATGGGTCCTGGTGTTGTCTATGGTGGGATAGTAATATTCCCTCAAACACATTGAATTGCACAAACTCCATACTCTGGATTGATTTGACTCCGTTACTAATTTATTTTCTTGCAAGGTACAAGCTTTATTGATTTCAAGAATGGTTTAACTGACAACCCAGGGCAATATCTACTTAATACAGTCCTGGTCCTCCCATAAAAATCCAGCGCTACGCAACAAGTTGGCGCTATAGAAATACATGTTAATAATAATAATAATAATAAAAGTCATGATTCTTTTGTTTCTATTATACCAGCATTCTGGATTTAATCTAATGCATATCTAGCCACGAGGTGGCGCAGTTGTATAACTGACTATACATGAGTGTGTCTTGTGTAAATATGTTGATACAGAAACAAATGGAAGTATTGCTGTTTTTTTAGGCTGCTGGTGAGTATATAGTAGAGAAGTGTTCCCCAACCAGTGGTTTGAATGTTGCTCCCTGTGGCCTAAAAGCAGGTGCTTATTTTTTAATTACAGGCTTGGAGGCAAGTTTCAGTTGCATGAATAACAAGTGTACTGCCAAAACTAGCCTCCTGTAGTCTGACAGTCCATACAGGGGCTAACAAATTGCCAATCACAGCCCTTGTTCAGCACCCCCCCCCCCCCCCCCCGATGCCCCCCGAAAATTGTTCATGCTTGCGTTGCTCCCCAATTACTTTTAAATCTGAAAGTTGCTCATGGGTAAAAAAGGTTGGGAAGCCCTGCAGTAGAGAAACAGAGGACAGAGCACCTCCAACATTGTTTCATCTCATCTATCTTTATAGAGGGAAATTTGAGCAAGCATATCTGCAACACACAACTTTTATTCATTTATGTATCTATTCATTTTATAGGTGTCATTTGACCAATGAAGCTAATTGGATTCACTTGCTGCCATTTTAATCATTTGCTATGGGGGGTATACGTATAAAAGTGCTGTGGAGGCAGGGCTGTCAACAGCTTCTGATGAAGTGGCAGGAAGCCACGAAACGCGTTAAGCGGGCAGCCCCTGTTCGATATTTTGAGCTACTGTGATTTTTATATTTTGTAAAATACATTTTTTTTGAATTTTTAAACTTTATACTCTGGTTCCCTGGTGCTCCGTATTTCTGTATTTCGTCATTTGACCAATTCCAATATTTCCAAGGGATGCACCAGGTTTTTAGCAGGATTCGGCAGAGCCTGGCCAAACCAAATCTAAACCAAATCTAAACACTATACAATGGTAAATATTTCCTGCATTTTCCAGTGACACCAAGGGTTCAGATTTAGTTAAATATTGGGCTAAATCCATTCCCCAGGATCCAGTGGATTAATCAAACCCTGAAAAACAGGGTTTGGTGCATCCCTAATATTGCCCAATGTAGAGAAAAGCTACATTTTTAAAGTCAATCAGTGCTCATGTATAAGATGCCCCATGACTTAGTAGATGGTTCATTTTAGGGTACTGGAAATCATGATGCCACAAACAGTAGAAGCAGACCCGGCATTCCTTCTTTGGCATTCCTAGGCCACCAGGTCCTAGGGCTCGCCCGCTTTCGTGCGCACCCATTCCACACACACACCCGCACACGCAAGCTTGCACACATATGGGATTGCTGGGGAGCTGCGGCTCCCAAGTGGTCCCCAGAATGTGGCTAAGCAGCATGCCTCCACTGAAAATTTGCCACCCTAGACCCGGACCCCATTATAGTATATATATAGTCCAACTGTGACTGCTCTGTTTCAAAAGAAATCATTGGTGTGGAAAAGGCAACCATTTTCTGGTTTCGGTTGGGGAGGCTGTGATACAGTGAAACCTCAATTTTACATCTCCTGTTTTAAGTGTTCCTTAATTTTCCAGAGAACTTCACACAATTTTTTTTCCGGTCCCCTGAAAACTGTAAAATGGGGTCCTAATGTATGTTCCTGATGGGTATGCAAGGGAAGATTAAACAGGCCCTGTGTGTAAGATATTGCTCATCTCGCTTACAGTATGTTGTGCATTCTGGAGAATGGTGGAGGAATATTTGTCAGGAGTGGGTGAAAGTCAGTGCTAGTTGGCAAAAAATGTCAAACAGGGGTCCCAGGAAGTAGGTTTTACGGTTGCCTGTTCTCTACTTACCGTGCCAAGAGACTGGTGAATTGCTAATGTGGTGCCGCTATTCAAAAAGGGATCCCCTTTCTCAGCCTCAAAAATATAGGCCAGTTAGTCTGAGGTTGGTAGTAGGAAAGCTTTTCGAAGGATTAATAATGGATAAGATACTGGACTTTATAGCAAATAACAATACTATGAGTTTGTGCCAGCATGGTTTTATGTGTAATAGATCTTGCCAGACTAACTTAATTTCTTTTTATGAGAAGGTAAGCAGGGACCTCGATTCTGGGATGGCAGTGGATGATATTTACTTAGACATTGCTAAAACATTCGATACAGTGTCACACAGAAGGTTACTGGTTAAATTAAGCAATGTTGGCCTGGAACATAGTATTTGTAACTGGATAGAGAACTGGCTAAAAGAAAGACTACAAAGAGTGGTGGTAAATCAAACATTTTCTAAAGCAAATAAAACTCTGTCTTGCATAAAAAAGGGCATAAACTCAAGGGATGAAAACATAATTATACCCCTTTATAGATCCCTAGTAAGGCCTCATCTGGAGTATGCAGTGCAGTTTTGGACTCCAGTCCTAAGAGGGATATAAATGAGCTGGAGAGAGTGCAGAGACTAAGTGCAACTAAGCTATAATATAATATCCTGAACCAAATCCTGAATTCTGGATTAGAGGTTAGAGGGATGGAAGACTTAAGTTATGAGGGTAGACTGTCCAGGTTGGGGACATGAGGCGCTTGCGAGGGGACATGATTACACTTTAAAAGAGGACAAATATCAGGGGACCTTTTTACCATAAAGAGGATCACCGCACCAGAGGCCACCCCTTCAGACTAGAAAAAAAGGACTTTCATTTGAAGCAGCGTAGGTGGTTCTTCACCAGTGTTCCCCAACCAGTAGCTCGCGAGCAACATGTTGCTCTCCAACCCCTTGGATGTTGCTCTCATTGTCCTCATAGCAGGTGCTTATTTTTGAATTCCAGGCTAGGAAGCAAGTTTTAATTGCATACAAACTAAGCATAGTACTAAGCAGAGTCTCCTGTAGGCTGCCGGTCCCAAAGGGGCTACCAAATAACCAATCACAGCCCTTATTTGGCAACCCCAGGGACTTTTCATGCTTGTGTTGTTCCCCAACTCTTTTTACATTTGAATGTGGCTCACGGGTTAAAAAGGTTGGGGACCCCTGTTCAGTGAGGACAGTGAGGTTGTGGAATGCACTGCCGGGTGATGTTGTGATGGCTCATTCTGTTGATTACTATAAAAGGGGCTTGGATGATTATTTGGACAGACATAATATCAAAGGCTATTTTGATACTAAACTCTACAGTTAGTATAGCTATGGGCATATATGGTTTGTGTGAAAGAGTGGAGATGTGTGTGTGTGTGTATGCTGGGTTTTAATTTGGAGGGGTTGAACTTGATGGACTTTGTCTTTTTTCAAGCCCAATTTAACCATGTAACTATGTTGTCATTTGTCCATCCATCCCTTTTGTTTTTGTTTCCCTCAGGGCTGCATTCAGTATTTCTTTTTTATACAGTTGGATTAAACATGCAGTGTTGTTATATATTTGAAATATACAGGAATGGGACCAGTTATTTGGAAACCCAGAAAGCTCTGAATTACAGGAAGGCCATCTCACATAGACTCCATTTTGAACAAATAATTCTGATTTTTAGAAATGTTCCTTTTTCTCTGTAGTAATAAAACAGTACCTTGTACTTGATCCAAACAAAGTTGCAATGAATCTTTGCTGAAGACAAAACAATGTTATTGGGTTTATTTATTGTTTAAATGGTTTATTTTAGCAGACATAAAGTATGGAGATCCTTATTAAGGAAAGATCCCTTATCTGGAATATCCCAGGTTCTGAGCATTCTGGATAACACGTCCTATATTTGCAATGTTATTTAACTTTGTTTACGCATCATCTGATCCTAGGGGTTGCCACAGTTTCATCAATTATAGAGCTTAGGGGCTACAGGGATACAGTACAAAGGGGGCAGCCTACCAGTATGATGCTGAACTATTAGGAGAAGTGGAATGAAGAGAAAAAAGAGACATGAGATTAATATAGCTGATATTATATTAATATGCTTAGTGTTTAATGGACACATAGGGGCATCATCATGTCATGTAGAGAGTATTTCACAATGAAGAAAGTAGGATGGGAAAGGAAAGAGGACACTGGAACGTATATGTTGGTGACACGCCAAGACGCTAAGTGGTTAACCCATCGAATGCACTGAAATGTGTTGGCAGATCATGTGACACTGGAAAATTTAATAGCTGCAAGGACGTTAAGTGCAATAGTGGTGTTGCCAGGAAACTGGAAAGCGGCAATGTATAAGGTTGCAGCCACCTATCTTACGAAATAAAATCTTCATCACGTTGAGGATGATAAGACATCTTTCCAAAGGGGGGTGTTAGGGGGGAGGATGTGAGTTAGCCCAAAGAACTGTTCAGCCAAGCATGCTCTTCCTCTGCTAATTACCTCTCATGTAAACTTTACTTGTGACCCCAAACATGCTTGGCGTGTAATGGAAACAGCGCTAGAACCATTTGAAATGGCCATCCATTAAACAAAGATTTTATTTGCACTCCAAAAGCAATGTAAAATAGATAAAGTAGGGCAAAACGTTTTTTTCTGTAGTCTTAATAAAGAGTGGTCCCTGCCTCTGCAATCTTACAGTCCATGGTCCCTACACGTAGACACATGAGGGGAAGCAAAAAGAGAAAATGAAGGTATTAAACAGCAGCAGGTTACTGAATAGTGAGAGAATGATATATATATATATATATATGAAATAATCTTAGGTAATATAGAATATGATGGGGTTGTGCTATGTTATAAAACAATACACAGGCAGAAGCTGGATTGACAGCCAAGAATTCACATGCACTATTTTCGTTTTGGGGTCCCTACAGGTCACATACTTAGGTAAATCTAGGCATACTGGGCATTAAACTGTGCGTTAGAAGGAAATACCAAAATGGAAATTAAAGTGGGTGAAACCAGAAAGTATTGGGGTGTGAGGTTTTATATATTAATGGGTGTGTTTTGTGGGTGTGACTTATGGTTGTAGCAGAGGCTTGTTTTAGCATGCTGCACTACGCTCACCACACAGAGCATCCCTTCACTTTTTTCATCCAATTCAAGCACTGGTCCCATCTATTCAGAAATGCAGGAAGAAACCCCCATACAAATATTGCCCTTGTCAGTATGGAACCCAGGACCCTAGGGCTGCAAGATAGTAATACTAACCACTGCAGTACCACTTTATTATTGAACTTAATTGGGAAGTAAAGTCTAAAATAGAATAAGGCTAGAACTGCTGTATTTTGTATACTAAACATAAACATGAACTTACTGCACCACAAGCCTAATCAAACAAATGATTTATGCTTTCAAAGTTGGCCACAGGGGGCTGTCATCTTGTAACTTTGTTATACATCTTTGCAAGACCAAGACTGTGCACATGCTCAGTGTGATCTGGGCTGCTTAGGGATCGTCATAAATTATCAAAACAGCACAAGTCAAATAATATCTGCCAGAAGCTGATGCAGCAAGACTGATTAATAATCAGAATATACAGACTGCACTGGGTCTTGTGTTGTCATGTAATCTAATGTGGATTTTATAGTTTTTGTATTGTTTAATATAAACTTTCTCCAACTCTGCAGAACCAGTGGCTGCAGCAAAATAATCCTCCAAATAGAATCCCAGTTTATCTGTTTAAAATCCAGCTGGAGTTGGAAACATTAATGGGGATGTAAAGACAAAAATAAAATCCAATACAAATGTCTACACAGTCACCGACTGCTCTACAATTAAATGAACAAAGCTGCTGGAGTAGCTACTAAAGCAAATAAACTTCTGTCTTGCATAAAAAAGGGCATAAACTCAAGGGATGAAAACATAATTATACCTCTTTATAGATCCCTAGTAAGGCCTCATCTGGAGTATGCAGTGCAGTTTTGGACTCCAGTCCTTAGGAGGGATGTAAATGAGCTGGAGAGAGTGCAGAGACTAAGTGCAACTAAACTGGTTAGAGGGATGGAAGACTTTAATTATGAGGGTAGACTGTCCAGGTTGGGGTTGTTTTCTCTGGAAAAAAGGCTCTTGCGAGGGGACATGATTACACTTTACAAATAGAGAGGACATTACAGACAAATATCAGGGGACCTTTTTACCCATAAAGAGGATCACTGCACCAGAGGCCACCCCTTCAGACTAGAAGAAAAGGACTTTCATTTGAAGCAGCGTAGGTGGTTCTTCACAGTCAGGACAGTGAGGTTGTGGAATGCACTGCCGGGTGATGTTGTGATGGCTCATTCTGTTGATGCTTTTAAAAGGGGCTTGGATGATTTTTTGAACAGGCATAATATAAAAGGCTATTTTGATACTAAACTCTTCTTACATGCCCTTTAACTGAACTGAACAAGTCCTGTCAAGATCAACGTTTCTGTAACTGTTAGAGAGGATACTGCATATGTGCAAGAGCCAGGAATATTGTGAAATTGATATTGAATTCATTACAAATCAAAGCTTCTTGGTTAGAGACTGGTCTAATTCGAGTCCCAGAGCGCAGCCTTTTTCCTTGTTTTCTTTGTAGACCAATCGTATTGGATGCTGGCTGTGTACACATAAAATTGTCTCTTTAGAAATAAGTCTCATTAAGAGCATTTCATTTACCCAAAGTGAATTTAGAGGCACAGGACCTTTATCTCATTTGCAGAGTGTGCCCTCTGGCAATGGCAGCAGGTTTCCACAGAGATCATTATTAAATTGACGGGGAATAGTCAATGAAGGAAATCAAATGAACTGAAAGTCTGTCTGAGGCACGCAGTGTTCTCTCATTGACATAATGTGGACAATTCAGCCATGGGAGGGGACAGAGTAAACCTATATAATCACAAAACCTGAATGTGGCAAAAGAATCATCATAATAATTTAGATTAATACATAGGCTTGATGTTGATGAGGCTACAGATTTCTGCAAAAAAAAAGTAATCATGCCCTGAACTAAGCTTCCAAAATGGCCAGAGGCCTCGAGCAGGTAAGAATATAGCCTCCTTGGGTAGTCATGTCATATTTAGCCTGTATCCGATTCCATTGTGAGGTTAAAATGCCTGCTTGGGTAAGTGTTTACCCAAGCTGGCAGTTGCACATCTAGCTTGGCCCTACCATTATCCTGTTACCTACACTGGCCCCTGCAGCTGTGAAGCAATACACACACAGCCATGGCTTCCATAGCTCATTCATCGTTCATTGGGATGAGCGGTCCATCAAGTTCAAAGCTCTTATGTTACATGTTAAGGATACCTGAACTTCCCAGCTAGGAAATGTCGGCACGCTCTGATGGCGACGCTAGGGTAACTGCTGGCTCAGGCCCTTTTAACCCTTCTACAGTGTGAAAGCAATAATAATGGTGACTTGTGCTCTGGCATGAACATTTTATATAGTCTGTTAAGAAAAATGTTCTAATTGATTAGTCATTTAAGTTGCACTGATAGGAGCAGGGTTTATGAAGGCTTTAGGAAATTGCAGGGAACAGACCAATAAGGATTTAAAATGGCTGAACTAGAATTAGAATTATTTATGGTAAGATCTTATAAAGTTATTGAAAGAGATGCAGGATTAACACTTTTGTAAAGAAAAAAGGGTTGGGGGAACATAAAATAAAGTTTTACAAGATACAGAAAGTTACATAGTTACATAGTTAAATTGGGTTGAAAAAAGAAAAAGTCCATCAAGTTCAACCCCTCCAAACGAAAACCCAGCATTCATACACATACAAGCACTTTAGATCGTAACCTCATTGGGAGGGAAGCTCTGTGGGTGAAGGGTGTGATATTGATGGAGCTTAGATGTATGTGGAACCTCAATTAACCGATGCACCTTTGCAGAACTTTAGTATTAGAGACCTTCGCAACCTAATTGAGAAGAAAGCTCTGTGGGTGAAGGGGTGGGATAACGACAGAGCCTGGTTGCATACGTAACCTCAGAGAACCGACGCGATTCATCTGTACACCCTAGTATTAGGGAGCTTCGAGATTTATCCTTAATGGGAGGGAAGCTCTGAGGGTGAAGGGGTGGTTGGCTACTGGAGCATGAGGTGGGCAACAACTAACTTACACGCCGGTCTGATCGATCCATCTGTGCTGTTCTATGTTATGAGGTTGTTCTAATAGGTATAGGTGGCGATTCTTGCTTATAACTACTCACTTACCGTGCGTTAGTACGGAATTAACTTATCGCTACTGCCTTCTCCACATGTTTATGCTACCCCGCATTTATCTATTTAGTATACCCCTCTCCCTGTTCCTTTCCGTTTCCTGGACTGGTTGATTTTATAATTAATCCTTAATAAAAGTTAAATTTTACTGATTTTGTTCCTTGGGATCATAGACTTTTTGATGGGAAGGTACAAACATATGGGATAGCTTTTTCCTTTTCCTTTTCTCTTTCTCCATACACATACACACACACCCCTACACTCTTCTACACAAACCATATATGCCCATAGC
>CM044445.1:101703618-101718474 GCA_024363595.1 Xenopus borealis
TTCAATACCCACATTCAGGTCATTAATAGTGATGGGTGAATTTATTCGCCTAGCTCGAATTCGCTGCGAATTCCAGCGAATAAATTCTCAAAATGGCAGTGAAAATTCTCCAGAGAAAATCACTGGCATCAATTTTCGATTTTCACAAATTGATTGTGAAAACGTTCAAAATTCATGATTTTTTTGTGAAAACATTCAAAATTTACAAATTTATAGGGAAAATTTTGAAATTCACGAATTTATAGTGAAAACGTTTGAATTTCACAAATTTTGTGTAATAGTTAAAAATTCACTAATTTATAGTGAAGTAGTTCAAATTTCACAATCTTTTTGTGAATTTTCCGATTTTGACATTTTCACGAACTTTCCGCCATTTTGTGAATTTCGCGGGAAATTCGCAAAAAATTCGGTGAAGCGAAACGCCCCACATTCGCCCATAAAGAACTGAATTCTGCCTCGCTATTTGCCTATTCAAATCATTGATTTGTTTCAACCCTTAGCACACTCCTCTTTCTACCCCTGTAATCGGGAGCTCCATATAAACAAACTTCTCCCTTCCTGCCAGCTCTTGACGGTGTCTCAGGTTTTCAGATACAGAAGAGTTCATTATACAGTGTATTTGTCAGTGGGTTTCTTTCTCCTTCTTTCTCCTCCTCAATTTCTCATAAATACCGAATGAAAGTATTTGAGTTGCACCATGACCCCAGAAAAAGGCATAAAATATATGTGGTATAACCGTACTTGTGGAATTCATCTCGAAAGAGGGTTAATGAACCCTTTAATCTTTTTCCTTGGTTTTGATAAAATTAGTAAATGCTTCGCTATGCATCCAAGAAGCAAAATGTTATTTTTTTTTCTCTCTGTGCTCAAGTCGTGGCCATTATGTTAGGCAGGCTATACATTGTATAGGACACATTCCCATGTATTTTGCCTTCCATTATCATTTTCCTCTTTAGATGTTAGCTACTATGGAGTGCAAACCTCAGCCAGTGACAATCACCAAATGTAAGTAACATGATTCACAGTGCAATCCATTATGGAAAGAGCATAAAGCCAAAGCACTTTCTCTTTGTGTAAATCAACTTGGAGTATTTAATACAAGCTCTCCAGTTAAAAGGTTCCCCCGCATTCCATATGCTGCTTCCCCATGTCTCCTTTCTTGTGCACACTTAGCATCTCGTTGGCACATTCTCATGAAGAATATAATCCCTATCAACTTCGGGAGGGGTGTTAATGTTTAATATGGGAAGGCCGCGAGTGAATGACGAGCAACAGGAGGCAAAAGAGCTTTCAACTGAACCTGATACACAAACACATGCCATGAATGTTTTATTGGACAGAAGTATAGTTGTGTTGGTTTCCACAACTGCTCCGGGACGGAATATTGCTTTACAGCAGCAGGGGCATGAAAATGAGGGGCAGTGTAAAGCTGATGGATAAATAAGCAGAGGATGTGCAACATTAACACAGAATGCCTCCCTGAATGCAAACCACTTTCGTAATTGAAGGGAGTATCTGGGTTGAAGAGAGCCTTTGCCGTTGCATTAGAATGGAAATCTATTGTTGCATTATTTAACAGTATTCTCTTTTAAAGGGACCCTATAACCAGAAAAAAGAGATTGTATCTGTATAATGTTTAGTAAAGTAGAGTAGTGTTTGGAAAAGGTGCTGTAAAGTACTGTATTTCAGGGACCAGAAAAGCCTGAAGACACAGGGCAGTTTGGTTCCTGCAATGTCACACAGGGAATAACAATCAGCAACAAGAATTTTGGCACCCTGAAGGCAGCCATGTCTGGATGAGGTCAGGAACTATGGAGAGGTAGAAGGGCCCCATATATGTAAAGGGTGCAATGATGGGGTGGAGGAATGTAAAATGTTTCGCTTGCACAAAAACTCTGCACAAAGATGCCTGTGAACGTTCGCGACTATGTTTGCGTCCTTTTTGACTGATTAAAGACCTCAACGACTTTATTGCAAAGTTTGCGAACAAATGGCTTTTCAGAACATGCAATTAAATTTCACAAGAGCAAAGTCTTTTTAGTGACAAAATATTTAATGAGCAGCTGTTATTGCTAATCCTCTGTTTAGCGAAAATGCGCAATGCAATATTTGTGACTGATTTTACATTGCGAGCAGTGCTAAACATGCACAAAGAAGCTATTTTAAATAACGCTTGTGACTTTTAATTAAATGACCCGTTGGGTATATACTGTACCCTTGCAGCCCTGCACATCCCCAGAAGAGGGAACAAAAGGGGTGGGGCGAGGGGAGGGGCAAGCAAGGGGAAATTAAGTGGTGACAGCTGGGGCACTAGAAGATTTTGGCTTTTGACTCTCTATATTCTATGTAGAAAGTGTTTTGCTATCTTCTTACTGAACTGAGCCTCCTGGGTATGTGCTGTCTCTCTGGGTTATACATGTGTTTAAGCTCTGCCACCTGCACCTGCTGACCACCTGTTGTGAGCTTCAGGCAGCTGCTGTCACGGCATCTGCACACTGACTAATTGCTCCACTTTCACCTTTCTGCAGACTTTTTGCCTCTTCACCTTTTTACTTTACACTCACTTCTATGACCCTAAGTTGCCTGTGATGTGCTTAGTTTGTAGAATACACCTACTGTCCCAAATTTGCCATGACTGTTCCCAGTTGATGGGAGACTTGCCCAACAGAGGACAGGACTGTGTCCTAAAGAGCATTCTAGTTTCTAATAAGTATATTCCACTATAGTGCCCTTTACACAATCCATCCTAAATCTTCCTCATCATAACCTTTTAAAGGAATTGTTAAAGGGATGCTGTCATTGGAAAAAAAAAATTTTTTTTTCAAAATGTATCAGTTAATAGCGCTGCTCCAGTATAATTATGCATTGAAATCCATTTCTCAAAAGAGCAAACAGGTTGTTTTGTATTTCATTTTGAAAGCTGAAATGGGGCTGACATATTGTCAATTTCCCAGCTGCCCCTGGTCATGTGACTTGTACCAGCACTTTAGGGTGGAACTATCAGATAGCACAATTAACTGATTTAAAAAAAGTATCCCTTTAAGTGTAAAAATAAAAACTGGGTAAATAGATAGGCTGTGCAACATAAAAAAAAAGTTTCTAATATCATTAGTTAGCCAAAAATGTAATGTATAAAGGCTGGAGTGACTGGATGTCTAACATAATAGCCAGAACACTACTTCCTGATTTGCAGCTTTCTTGGTTTCCACTGATTGGTTACCAGGCAGTGACCAATCAGTCACTTGAGGGGAGCCAAATGGGTCATAACTGCTTGCTTTTAAATCGGAGCTCCATGCTAAGGATCAATTGCAAACTCCCTGAACAGTTCTGTCCCATATTAGAAATATTTTTATTTTGCTCAGCCTATCTATTTACCTAGTTTTTATTTTTCCACTGAACTGTTCCTTTCACACATACATTGTGAGTTAGTTTTGGAATGAGAAGGAATGCAATTCTCTCAGGTGAGGCAGAGAGCACCATAGTCTCTGTGTGTCAGCCTTGGCACCCCTACATCAAGATTTACCCTTAAATGTATCTGTAACTGCTTTCCTTCAAGCATTGTGGTGAAACTGGAATATGTTTCGCTGTTGGACCTTTGACTGCCAAAGATATTAATCCTAGTCCAAAACTCAACCTTTGATTTCCACACTCCAACAATCCCTACCAGCACTCCCTGTTCCCTACTTTCTTTCCATGAGGCCACCTACTGTACATCTGTAGTTACCTGGTCCTTCAATGTTCTACTCTTCTGGTCAACTGAAGCAGTTGTTTGGAAATCTTTTAGCCACAGAAGGAGGGCAGTGTGAACTTAGAACTTGCTGAGCTCCATCTTTGGTGGAACACCTTTGATTACAGTAGAAATGTCCTACCATACTGGTACTTTACAGACATCTTGGTGAAGAAAGTGGACCCATTGGATGCTGCCCCCCCCCACAAGTGAAATTGCAGGAAGCGATTGTAACTATTTTTACTGCTCCTTGTATTTAAACCCTCTGTTTGAGGGAAGAATGTTAAACTGAGAAGCAGGAAAGAGAAACCATGGAGGTGTGGAAATTATATATGTCTGACAATTGGGGAGGGTATAGAAGTTGAGTTTGGCTTTTAGCATTACATTAATGGAAGAGCAATTTATACATACATTAACCCCAAACTGAACTCCCAATCGGGCACCTCTCTGGGTAGTTACAATGCACCATTGTGATTGAATTATTGGAAGTCAGTTGAGCTGAAGAAGCTGCTCGGATGAGTATTGAAACATCTTCAATGATTACTCAGCAAGTCCAGTTGCTCTAGAATTACTTCTACTGGATAAATTGGGCACAACGTTCAGGAAACCTAACCCCTGTATATTGTACTTCTTATTGTCTATGATGGTATGCTCATTACGTTATCCCAGCAGCCAAGAAGTGTGGCACAGGACAGACACCTAGACATATAATACACACTTTTTCTAATCGCTGACTATATACTACAATTTATATTTTCGTTACTGTACTATATTGAAGCTTGTGGCAAGCAATGCAACTGGAACCCATATTTATTCAGTTCCCAAATATAGATGACGACATTGGCTGACCACATGCTACATTAATGTTTGCAGATGATTGCCTGTTGGTTTTCATTGTTTTGCCTCTTATGTCAAACAAATCCTGGTCCCTTGTAAAATTGTATGTGGTATTATCCTAGATGGGGACTAGATGGGGACTCCTCAGATGCCCATTCCAGCCGGTAGTTCATATGAAACATAAACAAATTGAGCAGTCATCATCTCTGTAGCTCCAAAATATTGGTTGACTAGGCCTGCTTAGAATCTTCTGCTTGACCCTGAACACAATGGCATGTTATTGCCTAATTAACTGAAGAAGCATCTATTTTGAATATCTTTGCATACCTCATTAATTTCTTGCTTCTTTTATGTTGGATGTTACATTGTGCTTGCAGGGTCTCACAGCATTTATTTGATACGAGTGCGAGTTATATTTTATTGCCCCTATGAGGCGGTGGTGTCACCCTTGCACCCCTTCAGCCTGAGGAAGATAGGATATTGTTTGTTCAAAAAGGGTATAAATTTAACAGCCATCGTTTTAAGACCTAGGAAAGTGGGTTCAATTAGAGGAAGGTGCAATTAATCAAAGTATGTCTTTAATCGAGTATAGATCTGATGTGGATTTGTTGCAGTTTTATTCTACTCAAGGTGCCTTTCAGATCAGCATGAAATTACATTTCCATATCTCCTGCTGTAAAATCTCTCTGCATTGCCATTAATCTTATTCACAGCCTGAAAGTCTGTTCATGGTGTAAAGTACCCTGGGGCACTCGCAGTGAAGCCTGACAGTTACGGACCCTCGTTAAACTGCCCACCTTGTGCCCGTGGGAACTATTTGGTTGTCATATAACATTCTTGTAAACAATCAGTCACAAGACGCCATTACTCGACATATAAATGTCAAACGTGCAATAAACACTTCCCCTTTCGTAATCATATGTAGTTAGCGGGAAGTGAGTAAAGCAACATCGGAGAATTAATACGGCAGTTACCTTGGGAAATTCTTTTTTTATTTGTTTTCTAATTTCTTTACATGTGCCCTTATCTTTTTATTTGTTTATTAATTTTCCCATCCCTTCTCAATTTCATTTACAAGCATTAGGTTAGAGAGAAATGCCATTGTTTTCCCTCTCCAGAAGGGAAACTGAGTGGAATTACAGACTTTCAAACAAAGAGCTAACTGAGAATGTGGAGAGTTGCAGTTCTCAGCTGGTGTAACAACCCGATACAATGCAAGAGGAGGTTTCAAGACTAACATAAATCAACCCTGCAAAGCTTCAGTGCAACAAAAGCTGAAGCAATTCTCGATGTATATAAAGAAAATAGCTAATTATAATATGTATTTTGTGCCTTTATCCAAGGATCCTCCCAAGGGACCTCTCTGATAGTGAGTCATGGGCAAATGCTCTCTGCCTTACCATAAAACCAACCCTGCTAACAATAACAAAACTATACTATAAATCAGTGAATGAGGAAGCTGGCTTTAAAAAAAATTAAATATGGAATAGTAAAAAAGGATGTGGATAGGTGAAGCAGGCCAGTAATGGAATATCCCAGACACAGCATTAACAGAACCAACCCCCTCAAGCCATACATGGGTTGTTCACCTTTAAATTAACTTTTAGTATGATGTAGAGAGTGATATTCTGAGACATTCTGCATTTGGTTTTCATTTGGAGTTTTTTGAGTTATTTATCTTTTATTTCAGCAGCTCTCCAGTTTGCAATTTCAGCAGTCTGGTGGCTGGGGTTCAAATTCCAATAGCAACCATGCATTCGTTTGAATAAGAGACTGGAATACGAATAGGAGAGGGCCTGAATAGAAAGATGGAAAGAGTCAAAAGAAAAAGGCAAACATTAAAAAAAAAAAACTATAAAAAAATAAATAATGAATACCAGTTGAAAAGTTGCTTAGAATTGACCATTCGATAACATATTAAGCTTTAAGGGAAAGCTGAACCACCCCTTTTTTAAAATTTTGATAATGTGTATGACCCCCCACCTTAGCTCATAACAAAGGCTTTGATAAATAAAATATTCGTAGAAGACTTCCTACTTTGGTGCTCTATCCGGAAATGTTTCATTAATGTATACTGGAATTGCTCATCAGTTATGGCCCTTCTTGAAGACCTCAACAGGTTGGGTAACCTTTGCCATATTACTGTGCCAGCTGAAGTACCAAATAATATACTAAGAACCATTCAGCAAAGAAAAGATAGGGAATAATGACTCTCAACATAAGGATAAGAACTTCCCTCAAGTGTGTAAACTTTCCAACAGCAACACGAACTAGAACCTAAGGAGCTGTAGTGGAATGTTTCCGCCCGATTAATGGCAACTTAGGTTATCCAGTACATGTGTATATATATATATATATATATATATATACATGGGCAAAATATTATCTTTTAGTGTTGCAGTTAGATTAATGAATGCCAAGGCAAATGTATATGTGAAAGGAGAATACAGAGCCGTTATTCCAAACCCCAACATGCTGATCACCAAACCCTTGGATGTTGCTTCCAGTGACCACAAAGCAGGTGCTTATTTTTGAATTCCAGGTATGAAGGCAGTTTTTGGTTGTATAAAAACCATTTATACTGCCAACAAAACCCCCTGTAGGCTGACAGTCCACATAGGACTGCCAAAAAGCCAATCACAGCTCTCATGTGGTACCCAGTAACCTTTTTTGTGCTGCTCCCCAATTTTTTTATATTTTTTCGTGGCTTGTGGATGGAATAGGTTGGGGATATTTAGCTTGCCATAGTTCTCAATGGATGAAAGATTTCACCCATTGATAAGTTTGCCCTTTAAAAAATCTATAAAAGTAACTAGAGAGCTGGAAATATTTGCCTTTGGTGAATGGCGGAAAGCTGAGTTTTCACTCTTTGTTATAAATGCCCCAAAGTTGTGTAAATGCACATGCATTCTGCTTCCATAAAGTTCATCGCTTTATAACTGTTGCCTTATGGGCTGCTTATTCTCATATATCTCAGTACAGATATACGAAGTACAGTCTTCCAGGAACAGAGCCATTGCAGCAAGGCCCTAAATCCAGCCCTAGATATCCACAGCATTAGTTGAGTTTTGGAAGGGCTTTTCTTGCCCTTGATGTTGGCTTATAAGTGTTGGACCCCATGCTTTTCTCTGCAGTGTAAGGCAGCCTGGTGCCTGCCCTTCCCAAATATCATTATACTTGTTGTGTCCACCTCTGTGTTTCCAGCATGGCATGTGCAATGGAAGCCCCTAGCATTCCTGCAATACTCATTTCCCTATCACTATCTCCCTATGCCTAATTGCTACTTCCCTGCAGAAGCTGATATCAGTAGATTGTGTGCAATGACCCATTTTAGAAATCTGAGAAAAAGCCAGAGAAATGGAAGATTTTAATGAATGGCTCTTGTCATTAGTGGTGCTAAAAAGAGTTAAGGGAAGAGGGGGGTGTTTGCAAAGATCCCTATTCAGCGAGTGCATTTCATTCTAGTTAAAAGGTGTATTTGTGTGTACAGGTCTGAGAATGAAATTAGGCAGTGGAAAAAGCCCAAAGAGCAGAAGCAGAGGCCCAAAGACCCCCCAGCCCAATAAATATTGACTGCCAATGGCCATTTACAGCAGCCATTTACCAGAACCTACAGATTGCTAGTCCAGGCCAGTGTATGTGTTGGAAGGGGAGATTCTGAAAATGCTGAGATAGCAAAGTGAATCCCCCTGTTGTGTGCATCTAAAATGGTATCATATCTTTTTGCTTAGAGCCAGCAATAGTTAGGCTGAGGGTGGGCTCCTCTGCTATAACATCAGTACCCTTTTCCCCCCAAAAAAATGACCAGGAAATCAAAGTACACACAGAAAGTCAACAACAATGTAAGTATAACATACAATCTCCTTCCAGCGAGACGTACCTAGAGCAAGTCCAAAACAGCCCAGAACTGATTTAAACAGGAATCACTGCAGATGGAAAGCTGATTTGTTTGTAGTATGTACAGAAAAAATACAATAAAGCAATGACACCTTCTGCTTGGGTATTGCCCTGTGCTCGGCCCTCAAAAAGTTTATCACAACCAGAAACATATAATTAATTCACTAACTAATTATGTAACAATATGTCTCCCAGTAAGGAAAATATCCTGAAGCTTCTAGATAAATTGGCTCTTTCCACCTACACCAGCCGTGACATCATCACATCAGCGGATAATCTAGGAATCTAGGCGTTGATGGAGGAGGAGTACATGTATTAAAAACAGATGAGTTGTGTGTTCATAAGGTTTCAGTCTGCTCTGGCTCGACTGCTGTTGCAAGGGAAATTAAATAAGGCAGGTATCTTCTATATTGGATATATCTAGGGGTGTCTTTCCCAAACCTGTATTTATTTCAGACTCCATTGAATACTTACCCTGGTTTTAATTAAAAAGAACCTCTTTATTTAACAATTATGCAATAGTCCAGCACAACATATGTTGCATAATAACATTCTAGGAACAGTCTGCAGTAATTCCAACTATAAAGGACTTTTGGCATGTCTCTCATACAATCTCTCTCCCTGCACCTACTCACAGAATAGCCAGAGAGCCTCATATTTCTCCTGAAGGTCTATTCTTCCTGCAATCAACTTTATAGACAACACACAAATATATCTGTGCAATAAAAACAAAGGAAAGCAATAACTAAATGCTATTTAAAGGGGAACTATGAAAACTAATGAAAATGTAATATAAGCTACATCACACTGAAATAGGAAACTTTCTAAATATAATCAATTAAATATTCTGCATTGTTTCTGAAATATTCAAGTTTATCTTCACTATCCCTATCTCAGCATCTGTTTCTCTTCATTCTGTCTTCCTGCAGCAGTTGGGTGTCAGATATTCATTGACAGCTATATCCAATATATCTTATAGGGGGGCTCCCTTTCCTAGCAGATGAATTAGATCTCACTCAAATAACTGATTCCAGTACAAACAAAATCTAACAAAATAACTGCCTTTTGTACAAATTCTGCATGTAGAGAGACAGAATTTCTGGTTATTTTTATAAAGTGAGCTCTAATACATCTTCTAGGCCAGGGATTCCCAACCTTTTTTTTAACCTGTGAACTACATTCAAAAGAGTTGGGGAGCAACACAAGCATTAAAAAGTCCTTGGGGTGCCAAATAAGAGCTGTGATTGGCTATTTGATAGACTCTATGTACTTAGGTTTTATGCAATTAAAACCTGTCTCCAAACCTGTCTCCAAGCCTGGAATTCAAAAATAAACACCTGCTTTGAGGTCACTGAGAGCAACATCCAAGGGGTTGGTGAGCAACATGTTCTACTGAATTAGGGATCACTGTTCTAGGCAAAAGGAACCCCCCTATAAGATATATTGGATCTAACTGTAAATGATTTTGACACCCAACTCCTGCATGAAGAGAGAATGATAGTGAAGATAAACTGGATGATTTCATAAAACGATACAGATTTTTTTATTGATTATATTTAGAAAACAAAACATCTTATTTCAGTATGCCGAAGCTTATATTAATTTTCATTGTCCCCTTTAAGCATCAGGTGCAACGTCCCATCTCTACTAAAGCATATTTAACTGCTCCCTTAGCAAAGAACGAGCAGCCTAACTTTCCTTTGAGGCCCTCTTAGGCAGTTAGGTCTACAAGCCTCATCTACTGCAGCCCCAAAAATGTCCAGGATATCAGATTCAACACTGCTAAAACACTGCAATGGTCTAGAATCCACATCCACCTTCCTTCAAGGTTTACTTGGCTACCAGACCTGCAATGTCTATAAGGATACCTTATCTTTTCAATATCTACCTGTGAAACTGGAGAGGAACATCAAGATTAAAGAGACCACCAAGCAGACAAATTAAAAGAGATGGTTCAAGAAGTACAAAAACTGCACCACATGTAGTCACACTGTAGTTAAAACCATGCTGAGAAGATAAGAGAGAGTGAGTTGCGCCAAGCAGAACATGCCGGTTGCTAGGAAGTCTGGTGACTGGGAAATTATTGAAACTGAAGTAACTAATGAAGGCAGAGAAACAGATAAGACTGAAAATGACACTGAGCGTAAACGAGACAGGGACTGAAATGGAAAGTAGAAATACTCAATAACATTTAGGCTAAGGATTTGTTACCAGTTGCTGAGTTGAAAGGCAAGGGCAGGGCAAACTCTCGTAGCCACTAATGGGTATGGCAGATTATCATCAGCTCAGGTTGGCGGAGCTGAATGGAGCTTGGAACAGGGACTGGTATAAAGTGCTCAGATTTAGACTGTTTAGTTGACAGCATAGAGGCTATTGCAAGGTATCAGATCTTAAAAATTGTACAAAACGTCAAGAATTTGTGGAACACCAGGAAAGTCCCAATTTGTTGTTTTTCTTGGTATAATTACAGTTTATCCCTAAATTTCAGCTTCAGTCCTTCTTTTTGAATATTTCTTTCTGGATTATTTCTCCCTGTAAATATCTCAGACTGGCCAGATACACCAATCCAAGTCTCTGATAATATTATTTGAATTAATTATCTTTTGTTTATTTAGTGCTGATACATGATTCAGTGCTCTGCAGATATTGGACATCAGTCCCTGCACCATTGGAACTTACAGTCTAATATCCCATTCATACTCAACACACTCAGGTCAGTCTTATCAGAAGCCCCTTCGACTGCCTGTATGTTTTTGGGGTGTGGAGTGGGGCGTCCAGAGGAAACCCACTAAAACATAGGGAGAACATATAAACACTATATACAAATAGGATCATAGTTCTAATTAAGTCCAGGACAATGTATTTGGCATCTCAGGGATGGCAAGTAGAGCACAGTATTAACTATTTTGAAATATCCTTGTTTATGTTCAACAGGAATATATTATTTCCTATATGTATTATTATTAATTAACATGTATTTTAGAGCGCCAACATATTTCGCATATGCCTCCTTGCTTGGACACATTGGATTATTTCATAACAGTGTGGATATTTGGTCACTAAGATGCAATTAATCCATAGTGGAAGCAAAATTGTCCTACTGGGCTTATTTCATGTTTAAATAGTTTTCTAATAGACAAAAGGTATGGAGATCCATTATGGAAAGACCAGTAATCTGGGAAAACCTCAGGTCCTGACATATAACATTTAAGTGATTTTCAGTCGATACGGTGATCCAGATTACAAAAAGATCCCTTAACCGAAAACAATTGGTCCCATCAGGGCTGGATTTACATAGCGGGCGCCCCTAGGCCCCTTGCCGTTCTCTGCCTCCATACTCTGCCCATTATTTGCAAATTTTCATTATCAGGTCGGGAGCAATGGGAATTGGCGCATAGGGAAATTTTTAAAACTATTGTATCTCCTGCATATCCCCAGTGTTTCTGAACATGTGGGTGTGGCTGGGCAGCATGCCGCCCCCTAAAATCCTGCCACCCTAGGCCTGGGCCTAGGTGGCCTTTCCACAAATCCGGGCCTGGGTCCCATGCATTGGGCATAACACATCTGTACACAACTGTGATTTACTAAATTATACAAAAACAGAATCATTTCCTGCAAAGTTGGTTTATAAAAAAAAAACATTTTAAGGAAAAACGTAGGAGATCCGGAAGGGCTTTCAGAACACCTGGATGGACCATGTTGCTTTGCCAGAACTGACACTGACTGTTCCCAAATCCATAAGAAGCCTAGCATAAGAAGCCTAGCAAAATGATTCACTTCCAAGCTTGGTACAGTACAGACTCTGCCGACTGATATTTTATTTTGATCGGGTATCACCTTTCTTTTTTATTTAAAACATGCTGAAACATGCAAGGTACTTTTTTTTGGATTATGTTTTTCATTTCTTCTGATTTCCGCATCACTGACTTTTTCCTCTTGTTTGGATTTGGTTTATACTGAAACAGAAGCAGCAAGGCGGGTGTGTGAAGCGTAGGTGTATCCTGAGTATCACAGTCTTCGTGACTTTTTATTCACCCTCAGTGCATATACCTGATATGAATATATGCCAGCCAGTAAGCAATACAGAAGTTCTGATGAAGTTAAATTTACACTTACGGTCATATCTTCATTTCCCACATGTTCCCTTTTCTCTATTGTTTGCTAATGTAAGATCTAGAAAAGCAGGTTTTGTTGTCTGCAGCAATATTGCAGCCCACCTACCTGTGTCACACGAATCCAGTGAACTTCTGGGAAATCCTCCTTAACTTGCTCATATACCCCTGTATAGTATGGGACAGGCTTCCTCAATTAAAGAGACAACTTGAATAAAGTTGAGAAAATGTAAAATTAATTCATTCATATGGATTTGTGAACAGGAGTTTTCAGGTTTAATTGATTTTATTCTTGGTCTGATGCTTAAGGTCATTGACAGTATCCAAAGCTGAAAAGTAGGGGCTTCCAGTTTTTGCAACACAACACAGAGATTAAACATCTATTTCAATTTAGGGTATAGTCCTTGCAGCAGTGGAGCTTACAATCTAAGGTTGCATTCATAGACACTAGGTTCTGTTTAATCGGGGGCCAATTAACCTGCCTGTATGTTATGTATGAGTGGAAACCTTAGTACCTCAAAGAAACCCACTCAGACATGGGGAGCACATCCAACACCTTGTAAAATAACGCAGCTAACAAATTCACACCTTTTCCAAGGGGCAATACATAGTTAAATTGGGTTGAAAAAAGACAAAGTCCATCAAGTTCAACCCCTCCAAATTAAAACCCAGCATACACACACACACACACATCTCCACTCTTTCACACAAACCATATATGCCCATAGCTATACTAACTGTAGAGTTTAGTATCAAAATAGCCTTTGATATTATGTCTGTCCAAAAAATCATCCAAACCCCTCTTAAAAGCATCAACAGAATCAGCCATCACAACATCACCCGGCAGTGCATTCCACAACCTCACTGTCCTGACTGTGAAGAACCACCTACGCTGCTTCAAATGAAAGTCCTTTTCTTCTAGTCTGAAGGGGTGGCCTCTGGTGTGGTGATCCTCTTTATGGGTAAACAGGTCTCCTGATATTTGTCTATAATGTCCTCTAATGTATTTGTAAAGTGTAATCATGTCCCCTCGCAAGCGCCTTTTTTCCAGAGAAAACAACCCCAACCTCTAACCTCTAATCCAGAATTATTTTTTTTGCAGGATTCTTATTAATCTGAAGCCTTGGGGACAGATTTTTTATTCATTATACCTGGGGTCAGATCTATACTTTGTAAAAAAAAAAGTGAAGTGGGGTCTTCATCTCACTCACCTTTTTTTTACAATGATTGTTTTTTTCCCCCCACAATCAGTTATAAAAAAATAATTATAAAAAAATCGCAACTTAAACCTGGTTTCTGATTTTGAAAAGACTTTCCCTTTCTGTGAGTCTATCCCTCCACATTTCAGCTTCTTTAATCTAAATGCTGTCACTAAACTCACCCCAATGTTCCACCAAATTCTGACACTCAGGGGGGTAATTTATCATTGTTCAAATTAAATTTTTTTCCGTGATTCAAATTTTTGGCACTAAAACTCCTGAAATCGAATCATACTTTCAAAAACTCGAATGTTCAATATTTATTATGTGCAAAAAAAATTGGGTTCATATAAAAGTCAATGTCACCTGTCAATGCAAGTTTTTCTGATTTTCGGTCAGTGCCTTTAATCATGGAGGCCCTTTCCTCATTTCAGTACCATATATTTCCTTATAAATATCTTCACTTTCATTCTGCTATTTTCCTCACCTTCACCTTTCTTCTCCTATCATCACTAAGCAGCTTTCGGCAGTCTCATTGAAGTGTTTGAACATTAAAAAAGTATGAAAAATGCCGATACGGTTATGAAATTTTGTATAAACATTTGATCTTGACTGCCAAGGTTCCAAGGATCCGTTTAAACAATCTCATATAATTTTGTCCATTAGTTTTGTGTTATTTACTGTCTCAATGAGGGAGTGTCTTTATTCTGGTCCAAAATATAATGTTACTGGGGGCCCCGATAGCAAACACTGACCTAGCCATTCATTTCCATGGGCAGTTTCCAGACGCTGAATAGAAACCATACAGAGCTAATGTCCATTACAGCAGTTGCACAGAACATGAAGTGGGTTTGTGTTGGGAAGGGACAGTACACAGCACAAGTGTATATATTAATTGAGTATGGAAGTAGCCATTCACTACATCACTTCATTCTACCCCAGACTTCAAGATAAAGGTGCAGAATATGCACCCAGTGAAGGGACCCTGATGAGATAAAGAAGAAGAAACTGCTTCTTCTATAACAACTGTAACGCTAATCTGGGCTATCCAGACCACAGATAGTTAAAATGTCCAGCTATTGGT
>CM044445.1:101721821-101732530 GCA_024363595.1 Xenopus borealis
TTGTCTGTGATTGCATGTTCTATTCATTAAAAATGTTTTAAGGCATTATCCCATGTTCCTTGTGTGGAACAAATCTCTTCTGATCAGAAATATGTTTTTTTGTTCTTTTGGCTATTAATATGCCAATAAATGTCATTTAAACATTCAAAATTATTATACTGCTGGAGCAGGTTGTGGGATCTTTCATTGGTTTAGGGATTACTATGCTAAGTGATTGTTGGAAAGAATTAGGCAACATTGTATTTTCCTTTCTTAAGTGCGCATAGCAAAGAGGAGCCTCGCTTATCCCAATGTTTAATTTGGTTGATGATGGTCCACCATCCCGTAATACAGGTATGGGAACTATTATCTGAAATGCTCTGGACTGGGGCTTTCCAGATAATGGATCTTTCCGTAATTTGTATCTCCATACGTTACGCCTACTAGAAAATCATGTAAACATTAAATAAGCCCAACAGGCTGGGGTTTCTTCCAGTAAGGATTAATTATATCTTATTTTGGCTCCAGTACAAACAACTGTTTTAATATTACAGAGAAAAATGAAATAATTTTGAAAAATTTGGATTATTTGATTATAATGGAGTCTATGGGGGATGACCTTTCCGTAAGTCAAAACTTTCTATATAAATGGTTTTCAGATAACAGATCCCTTACCTGTAGATGTCATTCATTCTCTAGGCCTAATTCACAGAGTTTAACAGTAAGGTTACAATCAGAGACATTCGTTATTTGGTCACTCATCTATTCATTTTTTGCTGATTCCTGATTAAAGTTCTGTACTTTGTAATATAGGTATGGGACCTGTTATCCAGAATGCTCAAGACATGCGGTTTGCCTGATAATTTGCATAATTTCAATCTTCATACCGTAAGTCTACTAGAAAATCATGTCAGCATTAAACAAACCCAATAGACTGGTTTTGCTTCCAATTAATTATATCTTAGTTTGAATCAAGCAGATAAATTGGTTACTTGTCAATATAAATTTGCAGATTCCAGGATCTGGCCTGATGCAGTCGGTAAATGTTAGGATGATTTATTTGTGATGTTACAGGTGATGACATTTTTCAAGCAATATCATGAATGACAAACTTTGTAAATGCCTGATGTTAAGATTTCATTAAAAATCTAGTTTCAAGGATGCACAATATGAAGGAGGGCTATTAAATTTACATCTGTCTTATACCTTCTGTATTTAGTTGCCCATCACTGGATATTGTTAAGCATTAGCTTGTGAGTATGGACCAGACAGGGATAAATACTTTATAAAAACTATGTGCAGATGCCCACAGGGTGCCAAGTACCCTTATTTCATAGACTTTGTTTTCCATAGTCCATAATGAGCTTCTTGTTGGAATGCAGTAATACGATGACTCCTCGACTGAAGACTAATGGTTATAGTTGCAACCTACATTCACTGCCACATTTCGTTTGTTTGATGTTTTTAACTGAATCCTAACTGCACTTTAACACTTTCCATTGAGTTGCCTGTTTTTCAGCCTTGCCTAAATTGTAGATTCCGTATTCCTACCAAAAATCTGTTTTTCTATACAAATATATATTGAAAACATGCATTAGTTTCGCTTCAAAGTGGGTTTTGGTAGAAGATTATGTGAGCCTGTTCAGACAAGATGCCTAATGTTCGCAAACCAAGGTTTTTGGCATTGGTTTCTGGCTCTAGTGACCCTCTGGCAGCATCAAGTCTGACAGCCTATCTATAAATTTGTATTTCTCGTGAACTTGTGTTTGTTTAAAGCCATTGCTTGCTTGCTTGCTTGCACCCACCAGGGACTCGCTGTAAATAATTACTCCTTTCTATCTCAATAGAATACCTTGATGCTAATAACTGGCTGCCTGGCAAGTCAACTGATGAAGTGTTTGACCTTCTGCTTGTAAATAAGTGCTGGGGCATGCCGATTAACAGAGCGATGCGTGGAAAAGGGAGGGGGGTCCAGATGCCAAGGTCACTGTGAAGAGGGCATTAGGGAAAGCAGTGCCAAGCATATCGCCCCAGATGCTCCCTCTGTCAATAGCAGATGTGACTGAATATTTATAACAAGTAGAGATGATTATTTGTTTGCTAGGATTTATAGATGATAAACCTGTGTCCAAGTCTAGTTGCTATGGAAGCCAAACATGGGTTTATTTTGCTGTTATTGGGGAGGGTTTGACCTAATTGGAGAGTGGTGGGAACAGGTGCACACTGGTCTAGCCCATGTAGTATGGCCAAGAACTTTAATTTCTAAAGATTGAAGATTATTGGCAGCCTAATCATTATGCAGATGCCATAAACAAAAAAAAATCAACAGGAGTTAACAAACCCAAACTGCTAAATATTTACTATATGTCAACATATAGGCCAGAATGGCCTGGATCTGTTACCAGTACCCAACTGGATAAACATACAAACCCTGCCTTTCTCTAATTAGGCTTTTGCGCAATAATACAGCGTTGTCTTTTTAAACATGGGGAGACTTTTCTGTACCCTGACAAAGATTCGGTAAGTATTGGTCATTTCCATACTCTGCTTTGACCCCCTGGTCTTTCTCTGTAATTACTGTATAATCTGCAAAAGGTTTCCCTTATTTTGACTTTGTTTACTGTTCAAATTTCTGGGCCAGAGTAAGATAGTTGAGAACCTGAGAGTCTATTGGTCCGCACTTGAGAAGACTGGCAGTAGGATAGGAACAACATGAGGGTTGCAGGCTACATGCCATTATGCATATCTGAAACATATGTTTAAGGTTATTCCAATATATTGCTATGTCATATCAGTCCTGTAACATGTCAGACATGTAACATGATCAATCCTGCTCCCTAATTGCAGCAGCAGTCATACATCCAAAATCTCACCTTAACTGACCTTCAAGTCTGGCTTTCAGTTCATCTAGAATAGCAAATGCTTATTTTCTCCAGTTCTCACCTTAACTGACCCTCAGGCTGGTTCCAACCTTCAGGGGTGCCAGCCCCACAGTTGTGGAACCACTGATATTTTTGGATTTATAGAACAGGTTTGCTTCATTTGTGCAGGATGGATGAAGAAACAAAATCATCATATCTGAGTTACCACCGCTACAAAAAAAATCTGATTGGCTCCTATGTGTAACATCACCAGAAAAGTTTGTCTCCAATGTTAATAAAAATGCCCTGCCGTGTTACTTGTTGTTGTTGTGTTACTTGTTGTTGGGGGAAAGGTAGAGAATTTGGTATTTATTTAAAAAACTAGTCCCAAATTGCCCTTGTTTCTCCCAGCTATGCACAGATAGGCCCTCTGCCCCCAATAACCCCAAACAATTTTCTATTACTTTTATTTTCTATAATTCAGAAATGTCCTCCCTGGTGCTTCATTTGTATGCTCTAAGGATATGGTACTTCCTTTTCATCTCTACAGAGATTGCATGCAAAAGCATATGCTAAACACAGGAATAACATTTGAGATCCCTTACATCATGCATTACAAAATACTGGCTATCAGGACGCAAGAAATGTCTAGGCCTTACAGCTTTACCCCTACATGCTCTTGATGACTTAGCAGTGTCATATCTTTCTGATTCTCATCTATAACAATACGTCTTTACAAATATTCCTTTACATGACATGTACCCTTATGCCTTCCTCTGCATGGTTCTCACCCCTTAATATAATAGTTCAGCTATGTATTTCATTTGGTGATATTTTGGCCTACTAGCAGTTATTCTATATGGTGCTCACCTACCAGAGCGAGGACACACCTGTGCTTCCTCTTTATAGGAAGTCAGTGTTTGGGCGTACCATATTATTTCATCTAGAACCCTTAACTGCCACCTGGGACACATTAATAACTGTACATCATTGCCAAGCTAATTGCAATGGGCATTTGGAGCCCACCAGGGCCACTTCCAGTGCTGTCTGTACACATGTTGAACTCCATTCCCCAACTCAACCTCTCCCAACTCAGCCTGGAGCTTGGCCAGAATTGACATTCTGTGATCTTTTATATATTAAATGAATGCAACTGCTGAGTTGAGCCAGGAAGGAGGTTTGAGCCAGAGGGACCCACAAGGACCACAAGGATTTTTAGTGTCCCAGTGGGCCAGTCCAGCCCTGACTAATTGCATTCAACGTTAAAAGAGGAGCCCATCTGGATAGATGTCCTAGAGATGTCCTTGACATTTTACACAGTAATCTAGTAATTCAATTTTAGGCCTCATCAGTTTGGAATTATTGCTTTATGTACTTAGTTTGGAGATGAACCCATGTTAATAGCAGGAGCCTAATCTCTCCCACATCCCTTGGCCTGGTTGGCAGATCAGTGCTATTTGCCATAAGCCACAAGATACAACATCCAACCGTATAAGCATTGGTCCCTTCAGTTTGATAACTCAAATATTGTCCTGTATATGACTTCCTTAATAAACCTCTGCTCTTCAGTTTGTGACGTTGGAGCAGATAAAATGCGTGACCATAAAACAGACCATTCTTGCTATATGACTGCATACCACATAATAAATAATCTCTGGTTCTTTAGGGAAACTATTCTGGTGGTCTGGTAAAGAATGCCTGCTAACCGCTCAGTAATAAGCATCACGAAGATTCTTGGTGCATCACAAACTCATTTTTATTCCCAAACCTGAACAGATGTTTCACGAAGCACACTCTTGCATACTTGTAGGCTTGCATGCACCCAAACACACACAGAAGCGCTTACACACACAGACACACACACTTTAGAGTCAATAATGTGCAGCAAACTGTATAAATAAAGGGAAGCATCCCTTGTTTCCTGGGATTCTAACATCACCAGAATAAAACATTACCTCTCTGCCTTTATTTCTTATTTAGTCTATTTGCTATGGCATAAATATTAAGATAATTATATTTAAGCTGTCATTCATCCTCCCTGCAATAATACAGAATTTGTAGTGACCACGCATTTTGGGTCTCAAAGTTAAAGTAAATGTTTCCAGTAAGTCTGGAGAAGCCCAAGAATATATAAATGACAGTTGATTTTTTGTGAGTCAGTTTTGTGTATGAGGATTACTTAGGAATAAATATTTGAGTTGCTTCAATGACTTTAAATGCCAAATAGCTTTGCTGCTAAACTGGTTGTTTTTTTCATGTTCAGACAAACGCAACTGTAATTGTATTGGTGGGAGATTAAAGATGGGGGAATTGAAGGAAATTCCTAACTTGTTCTTCTATCCTTACATCTTTTCTTTCTTTTCTTCTCATTCAGTTTCAGTATTTTATAGAAGAATGGTTTCAACATAACATATAACATATTTCATTGCTATAGTGGCTTCATTAGGGGATATTGCGGTGAAACACATAGGGATGCATAGCTGGATTGTAGGTCATGGATAGGCTTTATATGTCCCAACATAGACTGGCAGGACACTGATTGGGTGGAATTAATGGGAACTGGTGGAATTAATGGGTAGCAGCAACATACTATATTTTTGGGCCACAACTGTTTGGTAACAGTCCACTTGTATGTTTTAATGGGTTTGTTAAAAGTCAAGTTTAAGGTCACTTCTACATATTGTAGTTCAATATTGGATAAATGTGCCTAAACTGGCTCATTTGGGATTACTGGGGTCAATTGGGATACTTGTTACAGTCACCATCTTGGTTTATTTGTAATCGTAATCATTTGTATTTGATATTTTGGTTGTTTATGTATTTGCAGCAAGGAAACACTTCATTATTATGTACCCAATTATTAGCAATTTAATGTAATTTACATGTTAGAAAAAGCAACCAAAACAATCTGCCTTTAGGTTCAATGCTGATAGACAAGTATGGGACCTGGGGTTTCCCAGATAATGGATCTTTCATACCTTAAGTCTACTAGAAAATGATGTAAACATTAAATAAACCCAATAGGCTTTGCCTCCAATAAGGATTCATTATGTCTTAGTTGGGATCAAGTATATATATTATAATTGCAGAGAATAAGGACATAATTTTAAAAAATTTGGATTATTTGGATGAAATGAAGTCTATGGGAGAAAGGCTTTCTGTTATATGGAGCTTTCTAGATAATGGGTTTCCGGTCCCATACCTATATAAGGCAGGTGGTGCATCTGGTACAGTTTTACATTTGCCAGTGAGCAGCAAGAATATGCCCTGACCACTTTTAACTGTAAATATTCTGCTTTTCTCATTTATATTTGCCAAATACCAGTCTGTACCAAGAAGAGAATACTAGAAAAGGGAACTGGATTCTAATAAGGCAAGAGGACTTTATATAGTAAAAATGGCTAAGGAAAAGGGAGAACTTTAGCATGAAATGCATAAGTCTAGTGCCACGCATGAGTGGGTTCAGATACATGGAGAACAAAAAAATGTGAGTATGCATTTTCATGCTGAAATCTACTCTTTCTATCTGCACCAAAGCTGATGCAGTTCCCAGGGCAGGACTGGGATGACAGGACCATGGCCCTTGGGAGCCCTGGCGACCCAGACCTGCTCCTAGCTGGAAAACCCTGGGTGCTGCCCCCTGGCCTCATCACACTGCCTTTCATGACATTGTTTATTTAATTGTTTATAAGCAAACGCTGAATGAACAGTAAAAAATTAAAGTGCCATTTACCTTCTTTGCCTTGGATGTGAGAGTATCTTGAGAGGGCTCTGGATTGGACTCTATAAATTATACACATACTTGGACAACTTGTCATCAAACTTGAAATCTTTCAGTTTTTGTTTTTTTTAGTTTAACTTATAGACTTTTTTGCACTTTGTCCAGTTTTATAAAGCCCATTCTGTGAGCTGGAACAAACACTGCCCTCCCCACATTAATGATTGGACCTCACATGAGTCGATACAGTTACAGAACAGTATTTTGTTGCCTGTTAACATTACGTGCTGTCTAACTCTACGTTCTAAAGGCATTTCTGGGTACTTAAGTACTGTCTTTAATTATTCTTATTTAATAAGTAATAGAAACAAAGTAGCTTAAACCCTGCAAGGCTTAGCCTGCCAATTTGTGAACCAGAGGGGCTGCTATAAGTTGCATAGACAGTGTTTGAGCCTCTGTACTTCAAATGCCAGGGCAAACCTTGCATTTTTCTACACTGAATATCATGTCTTGCTTAGACATAGGGTTGCTACCTGTCTGTTTTTAACCCAGACAGCCAGGTAATGTGAAGGGCTGTCAAAACGGCATCAGGCAATCGCTGATCTCGCGTCAAAGTCCCACCCCACATCATGGCCGCTCCCGGTACATCAAAACCCCGGACCCTCTGCATTATGGCCCCGCCCCCTGCCAGGTCTCCACTGGAAAAAAAGGTGGCCACCATACTTAAACGCCCAAATCATCATTTAGTTCAGGTTCTTCATGAAATATTAAATATCTTCCAGGGAATCTATAGCTGTAACCAGTTTTGAAATCCTCTCTTATAAATCATGAATCATCAATAGTTGTTGGATTAAGAAACTTAACTTTTCAAATATTCCTTGCAGTTTCGGACAAAGTGAAAGAAAGAGTCAGTTACATAAATTTCTGCCTCCAAGATACCAGTCTGTTCATGCCAATGCTCTGACTGTGCTTGATTTAATTAATGCAGTTTCTGTGTTGCAAATAGAAATCCTACCTGTATTTTACCTGATTTTACCTGATTTTACTATCACCAAGAAAAACCCTCATGGAACGCAGAAACTTTTGGGTAAATTATTTCTTATCAACTCTTCCCAGAAACTGAATGACTGATCATTTATTAGAAGATGTGCAAATGTGTCAACAGCCATGTGGGTGGTTAATATTTGTAAACAATTACACAATATACGCCATTACAGCTCCAAGTTATCCGTTGGCCAGAAGGAAGATTATACATGAGCCTGAATTTATTTCTGGATGACACAATACTGTACTATTGCAACTGGGGGCAATGGTAAGTGAGGCAAACAATAAAGTAGTACAGAGACTAGATGAACGGTAGGGTAGATGCCAATCAAGACATTTTGTATTTCAAGTGCCTTTTCCATTACTGTTATAGCCTTAGCATAACCTGTACTGCTCCTAACCATGCACCCAAACCAATAAAAACTAGTAAGAAGTTTGCTTCAAACAGTTAATTATCAAATGCTACCCACTGATTGGGTGCTATAGTCACCTTTTATAACATAAATCTCTGCAGGTCATATTTACTATACAAATATTTAAACTTTTTTTCCCAAGGGGGATTTGTATAAAAAACAACGGTTTTCCTCAATTAGGAATTTTTTAGCTATTGTGGGAAAATTGTCTTTGGATTTCTTAGGCATAGAAGAGACTCTTCTCAAAGGGCAAATTTCTGACACGCATTTGCATTGTTTAAACAAATCTAAATCCTTGCCAAATTTGCCTCTAGAGATACTTCTACTTGGGCCCTATTGTTTTTGGCAGAGATACTTACACTTGGGCCCTCTTGTTTCTTGTAGATAGACCTCCTCATGGGCTCTCTAGTCTCTGGCCGAGATACTTTCAATTGGGTCCTCTTGTCTGTCCCAGAGATACTTCTACTCGGGCCCTCTTGTTTTTGGCAGAGATGCTTCCACTTGGGCTCTCTTGTCTCTTGCAGAGATAATTCCACTTGGGCCCTCTTATCTCTGGCAGAGATACGTCCATGTGGACCATGTTGTCTCTGGCAGAGATCCTTCCACATGGACCCTCTTGCTTGTCACAAAGATACTACTACTTGGACCTTCTTGATTTTGGCAAAGATACTCCCACTTGGGCCCTCTTGACTCTGGCAGAGACAATTCCACCCAGGTGCCCAGACTATCTTAGGCACTATTGTCTCTGTCTTTGAACCCAGGCCCTCAAGGCTCCCTTAAGGTGGTCACAGACGCACAGATAATATCGTACAAAACTAATTTTCGTGCGATATTCAGTGCGTGTATGGTGGAAAACACCAGAAGACTTGGATATCGGTCGGCTGGTCAATCGGGCTGGTAGGAAAATTTTAATTGGGTGCCTTTGAAGGCACCCTTCATATCGGCCACTGCTAGTGCTGATTCGTCAGATACAGGTAGAATTCTATTGTTTCTACCTGTATTTCTGCCGATTCAGCTCTAGGCTTTTTTGTGTCAGACAGAGAGACTTCCACACAAACTCCCCCTCCCCCTCCAGTCTCTGTCAGGCTCCCCTATGATGTAGATTTAGAGGCAGACCTTGTTAAAGGGTATCAGGCTTCTACTCAACTGTAGTTTAATTATTGTAACAGGTTTTGAATACAATTTTCCTGAACATTAACCCGACTATTTGTTCATCCTAAAGTGCAGAATCAGATGCCAATGTCTTGGTAAAAAGTCCAATGTACTACAAGAAGTAGCACATTATAGTGAAGCAGACATTGCCTGCTAGCTTTGACTGGAATATGTCGGCAATATATAAATAAAGGATAATAATAATGATTATTCCTGGACATTTTTCCTTTGACCTTTCCTCAACCAGGGCTGCTTTCATGAGACAAACATGCCAAAAATCATTATACAGCATTCCTACAGAAAACAAATGAGTATATCCAGACAATAACAAATCCATTAGTCTTACACAGGCTTTCAATTCCATAAGGGAATATTTACACTCACAGGGTGGAGCAGGTCCAACATTAGCATTGCTGCTTGGAGTGCTGGGGTGCATGGTTTTGTTTCTGGCCTTAAATTTTCAGATCCACTTGGGCAGAGTCTGATGTGAATCATCAACAGTCTCTGTAAATCTCAATGTAATATGTTTTTTTCCATATAAATAAAGCATAATAATAACTGTAACGTCCAACAATAGCACTATGTATAGAAACAGTTGTTATGCATTTTATTTTGGCTGTGACCCTGGGATTTCCGTTACCATAACAAATGCTAATATGAACTCATTCTTTAACAATTCCCTTGTATCTACTTATATATTCAGGGAGAAGTGCTGCTACCTCATTGAGCAGTAACTTATTCTGTCCATTGTGGCTCAATTAGCTTAGGCTGGCTTGTTTGTCTGCATTTACTTTGAATAGGTTTATTATAAGGTTGAGCCTCATGGCATTTTCTTACTCACTTTGTATATGACTATTTGAGTCCAATATAGGTATATTAGGAAAATTAGATGGATGCAGTTTTTTTTTACAGCAAAACAGTCTCCTTATAGGAGTCATGATCAGGCCAGGGCTAAGTAGTATTGCTGCCCAAGGCAATGTTACTTGGCTCAATGTCCATCCTGCACAAAAATGTTTGGTTTGCACGTTGTAGTGTCAATACAATTTGTCTACATGGCTTCCTTGCCTATTACTCTCCTTTGTCAATCCCCACCCATCGCTCTCCCTACAATATCCCCATCTAATTGCACTAGCATCACATGCCTCTGCTGCCTACTCCTAGTCCAGCCCTGATCATGATCAATATCTAAACTATGTTCAATAACAAATTTTTCCTTTAAACTTTCTGTCTAAATTGTTGCTGTAGAATGGGAGACGTCCACAATGAACAGTTAGGGGCAAATTTACTATTATTCGCCCAAAAAAATTAGTTTCCACTCGATATTCAATTAGCATTCGATTTTCGAATGTTAATCGAATAGTTCTAGGCTACCTTTTATTCGATATTCGATCATTCGACGATCGATTACAAATTTATTCGATCAGTCGAATAAATCATTCGATTGAACTAATAAATCATTTGATCATTCCAATGATTCGTACAATTCGAATGATCAAAGACTTCGATCGTACGAATCCTATTCGATCAGGACTTAGCCTCAGA
>CM044445.1:101737898-101749437 GCA_024363595.1 Xenopus borealis
TAAGTCCCTGAAATTCATTGGAAACTCCTGATCCCTTCTTTGGGTGCTGAAGAAAAGAATTATATGGGTGCTGTAAAATGTATTGTGAAAACTAAGGTGGTTTTTCAACCCCTCCCTGTTTGTCACTGTGGATCAGTTAGCCCTGTCATGTGAACTGCCAGTTGTCCTTTTAAATTGGTCTTCATTATTTTTAGTTTTTTTTATTATTTGCCTTCTTCTGACTCTTTCTAGCTTTCAAACGGGGGTCACTGATCCTGTCAAAAAGCAAATGCTCTGTAAATGCTACTTTATATTAGAATTTTTTAGCATTTATAGTTATTCTTTCTATTCAGATCCTCTGCTATTTATATTCCAGTTTTCTTATTCAAATAAATAGCAGCCAGACTGCTGAAATTGGAAACTGGAGAGCTGTTGAATAAAAAAAGGTAAAGAGCTCAAAAAACACAAATGATAAAAAATTAAAAGCAATTGCATATTGTCTCATATATTATCACTTTCTACATCATACTAAAAGCTAACTCAAAAGTGAACAACCGCTGGAACTGACCTTCCAATTATTTTTAGGAACCCCATCATAAAGTCCACAGACTTTCTAATGACATTTTTGCTATCATCGTCATTTTAATATAATCTGGCTGGCCCTTGTCTATATAACCCGTGTTGTACTGCCCACTTTGTGTTTAATAAGTTGAATAGCACTGCTTTGAAAAGGGGTTAACAGATCCTACTCTATTGTCACATGCAGAACTGATTTAGGACAAGCAGGGACATCTGTACAATGACATACATTTCACATAAATACAACAATATTAAAAGAAGTGTGTTGTGCGCAAGGTTATTATTTTGCAGTGCTGGAGCCATCTGTTGTTCATAGGGTTAAGGCCGTACTGTTCCTGTTTGATTATCAGAGAGAGAGGGCTGCTGTTGTAACAATAATACTTTTTCTGACTGCCAAATCAGAGCCCAGTAGGTAGAAATTTACTGCCATGAAATATTTCCAGTTATTTTTTTTTTCTCTGGGTAATTTGCACATGCATTGCAACCCGGTCACTGTTTGCCTTTCCAGCCCATTTATTCTCAGCACAACAGTTTGCCCAGACTAATATCTCCCAGGCACAGTGCTGGCACGGCCACGGCTTTATCATATTCCGCAAGCACCTGGTTCTACTTTAATCTGCAAAAAGACAGGACTGTAGAATCCTTCTCCTGCTGGGATAAAGCCATCTGCTGATGGATGTGACATAGAGAGATGGCTGCCTTCTCCAAATGCAGCCAATTCTGCTAAACTGAATTAGGATATAAACATGTAAAACATGTCTCCTACGATGCTGCCTTGGCCAATATTCTCCTCGCAGATGATGTGGATTTAAATACTCCTCTGAGCACACAGCTACTTCTGCCATTTGGCTGGCATGAATCTTTTCATTTGTGCACAGCAATCCCAATTTCTATTATTTAACAAAACCAATGTGGGTCTGTATGATGCAATGTGCTATTTCTATCTCTGTTGCTTTACCCAAGTTTCCTCTTTAGTAAAGGAGTTATTTGGAGCTTCTATTACTTGAAGATTATCGATTTCATGCCAGACTAAGGAAATAAGAAGAAATAGGCAGTTTGGCTGTGAGATAAAGACCCACGGAATCGTATCAGTCAATCTTCGACAACCACATACGCCTGGAAGCTCCGGTGCAGTAATGTTGTATTGCAGCTGATTTCCTAGAAATAATCAACCTTCATCGTCCACATTTGATCGTCTTCCAATAATGCCTTCAACCAGCCCTGAAACTCCAGCAATTGCTCTCCTTCTTTGTGGCTGTTTAACAGTATAATAGTGTATATACTATACTGGTAATGGGAGTTTAAAGACCTAACCCAGATATTCCTATTTTCTAATTGATATGAGAGAAATGGTTGGTGTGTTGGATGGAATGGATGGGTGCACAAAAGCATGAAGACAAGGCATGTGATGAGTGTGGGTTCTGCTTCTGGTATTGCTGAACATCTCTGCGTATCAATGTTGAACATATGGAACCAGAGCCGGATTAAGACTAAACAGGGCCCTAGGCAAGGTAGTGCTTCTGGGCTCCCCACCTAAAACTACCTAAAGTTACAGTTGTAAAAGAAGCACTGTTGTGCTAGCACATACCTCCCAACATTTAGGAAACAGAAAGAGGGCTAAAAAAGTTGCATGTAGTGCAGCAAATTGTTTGACCAGCCCAATTGTGTGGCCACACCCCTGATTACCATGTTCAGGGGACTGTTCCTGCTGAATTATCCTTAGTACAGGGGATTACTTATGCTGCCATAGTTTTGTACAGACTATGTATAGACTATGAGCAAATTTAGGGGCTTTTACTACAGAAGTTAGACCATGCTATGTATCTATAGATAGCTAAGCATCTATATTAGCTCTTTCTAAAGGTGGCCATACACGTAGAGATCTGCTCGTATGTTGCCAAACAAGCGTATCTCTCCCCGATATGCCCACCTTGAGGTGGGCGATATCGGGCTGATCCGATCCCTAGGGCCCAACGATCGGATCAGAACAGTGCAGATACAGGTATCCTGCCCGATCGACATCGGATCAGAACAGCGCAGATATGGGTATCCTGCCCGATCGACATATGGTTGACTTTCGGCCAGAAATCGATCAGGGAAGCCCATCGATCAGCTGGTCAATTGAGCCAGACGAAAAATTTTGATTGGCTGCCTTTGAAGGCACCAGAACATCAGCCAGAACATCATTGATACAGGTAGTCATGTTTCTACCTGTTTATCTGACCGTTCATCTCAACACGAGTGTAGTGAAACAAATGATCTTTCTTGGAAAGAAAGATCGTAATTGTAAAGGTCATTAGTTGCCCTTCAGTAATGTCCTGTTTGAGTGCTGGAGACCAAAACTGTACAGCATATTCTAGATGGGGCCTTACTAGTGCTAAAGTGGAAGAATGTCCCCTTCCTCCCATGAATCAATACCCCTTTAAATACAGCTCAAGACCTTGTTTGTCCTTGCAGCTGCTGACTGGCAAAAAAAGTTATACATTTCTCAGCATATATTATTAAAAAAAAATACATAATTTTGACGCATCTGTCTTCTTTTAAACTTGCAATCATCTAGTGCAGTTTTAGGGGAGGAATATTTATTATGTGGTGTAAAAAACTTACACTGTTTTTTTCTGTGAATTGCATTTTACGCAGCATGATAAGCATGCCCCCAAGAGAATCGAGGGAAAAGACTTGTAAGTAGGGTTGCCACCTGGCTGGTATTTTTGATGGTTGATCCCAATGTTATTAATAGGAAAAAAAGATAAATATATAGGAAGGCCGGTATTTTTATCGAGAAAAGGTGGCAACCCTACTTGTAAGTAACATGTTAATAATGTTTTGATGGCATGTGACCTTATATTTTAGCCAAGGTGCTGGACTAAAACCTTTTGTAACAATTACTTTTAAATGCAGGAACTGTGTGCTCCCTATTTTTTGAAGTATACAGTATGACAGAATGCCAGTCAGAAATATGAACATTCATTTGTTTATTTGTGTACTGATTGAAAAGTGCCCTATGTTGCTGAAGCCCCTGCTGTGCCTAACCACACAGACATTTACCCACTTGAAAACTGCATTGGGTGTAGCTGCCTCTGATTGTCTCTGCTGCCAGTTGAAATAACCCCCATAATATATTAATAGGATATATAGGAGGATAGGTTTCAACACAGTGAAGGTATAAAGGTTCATACACGTGGAATGACCTCACTGGAATGTGTTTTATTGTCTATCAGTCATACCTGTAGCAAAGTCCAGTACTGTAATGGGCGTGTTTATTGCTGGAACAGCTGACTGTGGGTGATCAACAGCTGATTTTATATTTATCGGCAAAAAGTGAAACCAAGCAAAAGGCATGGACAATCATTTATTCAAATGGAGATGAACTGATACATGTTATCAGTATGATTCAGATCAGGGTTTTGCTGTATTTTCCATTTTCTGTAACGATATTTATAATGTGTAAGCTTAGTTTCATATGGGTGCCCATTCACCTATTTTGCTGGTGCTTCTATTTCAGCTGGCAGTTGCCTTCTGGTTTAGTTAAATAGTCTGATTTGAACCTTGGTGAATTAAGACGCTCCACAAAAATAAATAGGTGTAAAATGTAGAAGTCTAAAGAAATTCATCCATGACAAAAGGCTCTTGTCTGGCCTGGTCTCATTTTGTTGCTTTACAACCTGTTTGTTTGTCTCTCCCACCAGATGCATTGTTCTTTGGCTCTGGATAAACCTTTATGGATAAGCTGCAAAATAAATAATAGGCAACACTTGTTACATTTTTGATTTAAAAAAAAGCCCTAAAAATGCATTTCTCAATTCATGCAATGATATGTGGCTGTCTAAGGATTTAAAGAAGAAGAAAAAAACACTGCACAATTTTTAGGAGGATTCTCCTGAGAGGTGCATGAACCAAGCACTTTCAGAGAGTCTTGGGTACTGATAAAAAGCCCATCCAATCCTTTCTTGACATTCTTAATTGTCTGTATCAAAGCAATTTCTTTAGACAAATATGTTAAATTTCCACAATAGGAAAAGAGCTGTCTATGGCATATTTTTCTGCTAGAAGGCAAAGGTTGCTCAGGAAAATATGACTTGAAATCAATAAAGTAGCAACCTGCACATGTTTTACAACGTTGGCTCTAAAGGAGGAAATACACAGGCCAATACAAGCTGTCAGCTTATTGACCTGTGTATTGGGGTCCACCAATGAGCCTGCCCACCCAGTATCTGTTCAGAAATCTGGCAGTTATCATTCAAGTAAGGGCCAAACAATCAGATCAAATAACCAATGGGCCAGAGGGAGCCCCTTTCTTCTATTAACGGATACATTTTTTTGTTTTAGAGTGAATGAGCTGCAGAACCTGAAACTTCACTGTGGTTGTTTGGCCCTAATGCACCAAGCAGTAACCCAAAGCAACCAATAAGATTTTTTCTTTCAAACAGGTGACCTGTAAATGCTACCTATAAATTGGTTGCTATGGGTTATTGCAGGGTTGGACTGGGCTGGTGGGACACCAGGAAAAAACCTGGAGGCCCCCAGCTCCTGTGGTGGCCCCCAGTCCTGCAGCGGGTCGGGTACCTGCAAAATCCTGCGGTACTCTGCGGGTTGCATGTAGAAGTTCTGGTTGCGGGTATAGAAGTCGGTCAGTGGTTCTGCGGGTTTGCGGGTTGAGGGTCGGGCTGCGAATCTTCTCCATAGCGATTTTTACTCCTTTTTTCTGACCACATCTACTTCCGATGATGTCACTTCCGGTTTACAATGACAAAACTTCACGATTCTTGATGATCAGCGGGTCGTGGGTCCGGGTTGCGGATAAGATATTTGCGGGGTCCAATCGGGTAAGAATGTGGGTCTCGGGTCAGGGTTGTGGATTGCAGGTTACGGGTTGGCGATAAGGTATTTGCGGGTTGGGTCGCGGGTCCAATCGGGTAAGAATGCGGGTCCTGGTTGCGGATTGCAGGTTACGGGTATGGGTCCCAAAAAATGGACCCGCCCAGGACTCTAGAGGACCTGTAGGAGCACGCATGCACAGGAAAAAAATCAGGTATGCCCACACATGCACAATCATGGAAAAAAGTATGCACATGCATACACAATGGCAGCGCTGTGCATCATGCCGGGGCAAGGGGCCCAGAGACAGCAGCCTTGGTTTGCCTCGGGCCCCCCAGTTCAACCCTAGGTTACTGCTCCTGGGCAAACATAGTGTCTTTTACTACATAGGTTCATCATTGCCTTTAGACAGCAGCAGTGGGTTACAGATAAAGAACACAGTACTTTAACCCAGGACTCACTCTATCACAGGTTTATTTAAAGGAAATATGCCCCCACCTCCACATTCCACCAAGACATGACCACAGGGCATAGATTTTGAGATACACCCTATTATCATTTATTTATTGAATTACTTCTAATAAATGATTTTATGGCAGGCATTATTAGATGTCGATTAGTTGGCACACTCCCTTTACAGCCAACACAAACACAGAGTTTTTCAGTTCTCTTTTGGACTGCAGTCTCAGTGATGTAAATGTATAATCCACAATAGTCCATTTCAGCTAATTGTGTGGGTGTGTATGCACTGGGTTTCCAGCTCTTGGAAGATGGTCTATGGTAACAATCTAAAGCCTGGGGTCCATATCATTTTAGACATGTATTCATTATGTCAGTTAATATATGTGAGCATGCTCATTATTCCAGCTTACTCGCCTCCAGAGCTATTTCTAGCACATGTATGTTTAGCTGGATGTAGCAACATACAAATGTAGAAGGAAGGTGCTGCACAAACACAGTACAATCATTTTGCTCATACACTCGGTGATGTAGTGCATCTAAATTTTCAATGACGGCTCGTTTTCGTTTCTAGCAGTCCCACATTTCCATCCCTTTCTCTCTGCTGCTAATCTCTGCCAACCAGATCCCAGCAAGAACACAATAGCAGCAATAAATATTATGATGTGGGAACACAGCTACTGCACAGGGTAACTTTCCTATGGAGACGGCTAATTGCAGAAGTACATATAACATGTTTATCTGGAGATCTTTCCCAAGGTGGGTGAATTACATCACTGGTACAAATGAAAGGAAATAGGAAGGTAATGTGGAAGTGGACTTGCAAACACAAAGAGAATTCCCACCATAAAGCCAACAATATCTGCTTGTGAGTCATGACGACTTCATCTCAATGCCGGCGGCCACATTAGCACTGTCACAAGGTGCTTTGGAAGGGATTGTTCTTAATGGCAACAATAGGGAGTTTGAATTCATTCATTAGTTATAGTATCTTTTGTGCTGACGCCCAACTTTTCATGTTATGTGTCAGACCCATGTGATTAGGGGGCTGGAATTGAATTATCATCCAATAAATGTTGTTAGGCAGCCCAAGCCAGTGTACACACCTTCATTCAGAGGGATCTAGTTTGTTTCTTGGAGAGCCTTTGCCCCAATGATATAACTGATTTTATATGTGCAGTAGTACAGTGGGCTCCATTAGCTCCTATCTCTAAGGGAACCTTATGGGGGTTATTTATTAAACTTTGAATTTATGTGGTTGGTCTTTTTGGGACAGTTGTCAACCCTACCCTCGTGTCATGGAGGTTTCCTTAGATGTAAAACTTACCATCTAAGAACTGAGCTTTTGTATAAGTCAGAGTTGTATAATGGCAGAGGTTGTTATCCTAATGTGGACTGTGCTGGAATAAGCCAGAACATCTGATCATTTTGGGCTTTTTGGGCAAAAATATCAAGAAACAGTACGATTCGAGGAAAAAGCCTGAAAAAAATAAGATTTTTCGTACACCTTTTTCAGTTTTTTCCCCAAACCAATTAATCTGAGCTTCTTAATTATAAATAAGGTAAAATTGGGTATGGGAGTCTGGTTGTGTTTTTTTTTAAATTAAAATAATGAAATAAAATCAGATTTTAGTAAATTACTCCCTTAGAGTCAGAGACATGACTCAATGGCAATTGTATTTCACAATTATACAAACAAGCATGTAATGTGTGGCATCTAACTCCTGATTGGTTGCTATTGTCAGTTGCACTGGTGCCATTTTACATATTACACATGAGCTCCACGTGACTCCCTTTTGTTACCAAGAGGAACTGTACCTTCCACAATTAAACACTTCCAGCAGCCTTAGCCCACTTTTTAAACTCCAAGAACTTTTGCAAAAATTAAAATTGAAACTTTCTTCATACTGAAATAAGAAACTCTCTTCACTACCCCCCTTTTCATCACCTGTCTCTCTTCATTCTGCCAGGACTAGGGTTGCCACCTGGCCGGTATTTTACCGGCCTGGCCGGTATCTTTCATGGCTGAGCCCAATGTTATTGATAGGGAAAAAAGATAAATATATAGGAAGGCCTGTATTTTTTTCAAGAAAAAGTGGCATTCCTAGCCAGGACTGTGATTTTGACAGTTAGATCTAATATAGCATTCAGTGCTTATTTTGCCTATAAGATATAGTAGAGCTCACATAAAATGATCTCTCTCTCCCTTTCTGAAGTCAGTTATTTAGTTAGACTTTGTCTATGATGGAATGGGTTATTTGAGTGAGCTCTTCTACTCTACAATGTACTAGAAAAGGGAGCCCCCCCTAAAAGATTTATTGCATCTAGCTGTCAGCCCAAATCTGGCACCCAACTCCTGCATGAAGGGAGAATGAAGAGCGACAGATTCTGAGGGGGGGATAGTGAGTAACTTGATTATTTCAGAAACAGTACAAAATTTGTCTTACATTAGGCTAGAGTCCTGCGCGGGCCAATTTTTTTGGGATCCGTGCCCGACCAGTACCCGCAACCCGCAATCTGCAACCTGGACACGCGACCCACATTCTTACCCGATTGGACCTGTGACCCGACCCGCAAATGCCTTATCTGCAACCCGGACCCACTGACCATCAAGAATCAGGAAGTGCTGTCATTGTAAACTGGATGTAGATGTGCTCAGAAAAAATGAGTAAAAATCGCTATGGAGAAGATCTGCGGCCCGCCCTCAACCCACAAACCAGCAGGACCACCGACCCGCTTCCATACCCACACCCGGAACTTCTACATGCAACCCACAGGGTAACGCAGGATTTTGCGGGTAACCTGCGGGTACCCACCGCAGGACTCTACCTTAGGCCAAATGCAAACAAGTAAGACATTCGTCCAGGGGTGTGGCAGTACCGCATTATGGCATAAAATGGCTGCAGCCATGTCTATTCTCTAACTTTACAAAGACAGCCATGCTCCCACCTAGTGAATCTATCACAGAAAGATATAGCAGTTCAGTCAACATATAGACATGTTGAGGGAGCATTGTGACTGGCACAAGCTGCAATTGCTTAAACCCCACTTTTAGCTCTTGCAAAATTAAGCTTATAGTGTGAACACTCTCAAGATCAATGTTAACCCAACTAAAATGTTAAGACCTGGTTAATATTCAGGAAAACCGAGTTGCCATCTTCCACAGAGACATTTGTTAACGGACCCTTCTGGCCAAGAGTCTTCTGACATGCCCCATCTGCAAAGCTAATCCTAATTCTGTCAGTCTCTTAATGTAGCCTGTGTGATTTGACTTCAGCTACTAAAGACTGATTGCTTGCTAGTGTCCCTATGTAGGGTTGCCACCTTTAGATCTTGGAAGCTTTAGACAGGGGGGCATGACAGAGTGGGTGACAGACAGAGTGGGTGACATGAAGGGATACAATCAGTGATCTGGTGATGTTCAGGGGCTGAATTTCTCTTCTTTTGTGATAACCAGACTCTTTCAGAAAAGGACAGGTGTCAACTCTACCCCTGTGTCACAGAGGTTTCCTAAGATGTAAACCCAGAAATGAGATATGACAATAACAAGAGTGTGGAAAAGGGCAGCAAACAGCATGGTTTCTGCTGACAGATTTGAATTGTGATATTTTTGGGCATATAGATTTATATTTAGCTTGAGATTCTTATGATTCCCTGAGACAAAAGGTGTAACTGTCACAACATTCAGAACTAAAGTGGGACAAGTGAAAGCATAGATAATACTGAAATGGCTAATTTTAGCAATGTGCAAGAACATGTTCAGCTTGTGTGGTACAGCCATACAGACTTGCACTGTGATGTTATAGAAAATAAATAATCATGGATTTATTTCTAGCAGTTTAGATGAACTTCTTTAACATGAACCTAGCTGTAAGGGCCAGAACGATGAATGATAATATACATTTGGCCTTTCAATGTTTACTCACAGTCCACTCAGTAAGGTTTAATGGTGTAACCTACCAGTTTTATAACCGTCCCATAAAGATATAAACAGATTCCTGAATATTTAGATACAAAGTCCAACACAGGTAAAGATAGATATTCCCCATTTATATTTCTGTACCTTCATTAGACAATGAACTCAGAGGTCATAGTTAATTGGGTGTATAGGACATTCCATATATATATATATATATAGTCTGTATACATATAGTTGAGACCTGCCTTACTACTTTACATAGGAATACAGCAACTATAATTGCTGTGCCATTGGCAAGTTGTAAATTATTCTTCCATTAAAAATTATTACCTTCAAACTAATGGGCTTAAAAGCAAATTTTATGCCATTATTACAATTATCTTTTATCTTAATAAGACTCGTTTGCATTCCCTTGGTGAGTAATTGCCTCATCTTTGGGGCAACTAATCTCCCAGAACTGCTTCCCACTGTCTTGTGCCGGCTATAATGAAAAGTTGCCTGCGGCATCACACGTGCGGAGCTTTGCTTTCCGAAGGAAACTTCGATCGTCTTCAGAAAACGAAGCGCCGCCTGTCATGCCGTAGCCAACTTTTCATTATAGCTGGCGCAAGACAGGGGGAAGCAGATTAGTCGCCCCAAAGAGGAGGCGGTTATGCGCCAGGCAACTTTATCTCCCATAATTGCCAGGTGTGCCCTTTCCCTTAAAGTGCCAGGAGTTGTTTATTTTTTTGATAATGGGAAAGGTCATTAATTAAAAAATACCTGATAATCAGATTGAAGACGTTTTACCCAAAAGCTTCTGATTCCCCAAACATAATTTTGTACTTTTCTGCAGATGAAATCAAATTATGTGGGGTAGATATCTCCACCAGTTGGGTTCTAGAGAAGACTGCAGTTCAATGTACTGCCCTCAGCAAGATGATGACTCCATACTGACTTGACTAGGAGAATATAAAATGTTTGTAAGGTTTAATAAAGTTATGTGATAAAAAGGCTAAGGTTTACAGGCCCAGTAAGCCATTACCAGGCAACCCTTACTTGCACTGGATAGGTGCCAGGTTGGGACCAAGATAAAGTGGCAAGGTCTCCAAATGAGCAGATTTTCCTGCCACCTTAGGCAATACCAGGGTTAAATCTGATCCGTGGTCTTAGGGAATGACTGGATTACAAAGCACTCAGAGCAAGAACCACATCAACTAGCCAATACAGCACCCTATCCAAAGGGAAAATCAAACCTGCCCAAATTACATCTGGGCAATTTTCAGCCAGATATCAGTTGGATGTGTCCACCAAATGTCCCCATACACTGACAGGTAAAATGCCAAATCAGTCTAAACGGCCTAAATCAGCAATTTAAATCTGCCGTGTAGGGCCACCTTTACTAACAATAAGCTCCTCCATGGTATGTAAATTCTTTTCTTGAGACCAGAATCCAACCAATAAATTTGGATGATGAGGGGTTAGCTTACTGTGCAATACGGATGATGGCATAAAGATTTGAAAACTGCAGTCCTGTGACAGAAATTCTACTATACTATCATACAAGGATATCCAGACTGTGGTCCATTAACTCCAAAAATCCCATGCAAGCTGAAGATGGAGGACCACACATTGCATATGCTTGTTAAAGCAAAAACAAATATATAAAGGCCCAAAAATTTTCTCTTTTCACTCTCTCTTAAGATTGGCCCTACTATACAGTAGTTCTAATTTCTGTATCCCTACATCAGGGGTCCCCAACCTTTTTTGCTCATGAGCCACATTTAAATGTAAAAAAGAGTTGGA
>CM044445.1:101788017-101824688 GCA_024363595.1 Xenopus borealis
CGGTGGATTCACCGGATCCTTGTGGATCTTGGGCAAAACGTACAGAATAGGAGATTTAGGTAAATCAACAGTCAAAAATCTTTTTAAATTCTCAGTTATAGTTTGGTTTTTAGTTATATCATCCAATAACCGATTAATTCTTTTACGAATATCGGGAAGTGGATTATTGGTCAATTTACGATAGACCTCCCTGACAGCCAACTGTTTTTCAATTTCAGCAATATATTGAGTTGTATCTAATATCACTATAGCTCCCCCTTTATCGGAGGGTTTTATGGTGATATCAGATCTAGATGACAAATTGTTTAGGGCTTCTCTTTGTTGTCTAGTGATATTAGAGAAATGTGGGCTATATTTACCTTCCTCCCATTTAGTGTGTCTAATTTCATCCTGTACAGTTTTAATGTAGGTTTCTACAGCAGAATAGGTGGTGGGTGGAACGAACCTACTTTTATTATGAAGATTCCAGGTGGAAATATCCAAACAGTGACTCTCATGTCTACCATCAACTTTTCTCGAGGGGTTAACTGCAAAGTGTACTATTAATCTCAATGTGCGAAAAAAGCGATACATATCAATATCAAGCTGTAATAGATCAGGTTCAGTCTCTGGACAAAAATTTAGTCCCAACGAAAGCACTGATTCTTCAAGTGGAGTTAGCTTTTTACTGGAAATGTTATATATCACTTGCTTATCACCTTCTTGGTGCATCCCCGTTGGGGCCTTCGAGCCCCCCCATCTCCTATGTCTGGAGCCTCCACGACGCGTGTATCTCCTGTGTCTCCTTTTTTGGGGTTCCCTAAAAAATGTTCATTGGGTCCCATATTATCAGCTCTGTAGTGGTCCCTGTTGGCATAGTGGGGGTTAAAAGGTGGCTGCTGGTTTTCATAGCCTGGATGGAAAGAGTATTTCTTCATATCTTTATTTGCCCAGTTGTATATACGGCCTCTTTGGTAATCGAGGGCATCTCTATCGAATTTAATACGTTTTTGTTTCTCCCCCTCTTTATGGTATCTTTCAAGTTTAGTATCCAACAATGCTTTCAGATTATTCAATTCATCAATTGTAGTGTTGGTTTGTAACTGTTTGTAACTTAAAATGATATCAAGCATCTGAATAAAGAAGCCAATTTGTTGCTCAGTATAGCTGGCATCCTTTTGTAAAAGCCATTGACATGCTTCAATGCCCTCTTTATGGGGTATCGAAGTGTACAGGCCTGCAACATCTAATGTTGCCAAAATGACATTTTGTCCAATATCTTTCGCAATGGTTTGTAATAATCATATATTATGCCGTCATTGGCATATTTTGCAAAGAGCATATCCCCAAATTAAAGAATTTATTGCCCCTCCCCTTATGTCATACAGGAGGGGTAAGACCATTGGGACGATGGTGACTTCTGCCCAGATTAAACATAGGCGTAGAGAGATGGACACATTCCTGGGTAAAAGAATGGTGGGAATGTCACCTTGCCTTAATTGTAACCAATGCCCATATGTACAAAAGGGTAAAGACTTCATACACCCGAGAACGGGTTATGTCGCACATCTGAGGGGCCACTATACCTGTGTTACGAAGTACGTGATCTATGTGTTGATCTGTCCGTGTGGTCTCATCTATGTAGGTGAGACCACACAGATGATCAAATCGCGTATTTCTCAACACAGATCAGCCATCAACTTGGGTAATATAAGTCAGCCGGTCTCAAAACATTTTGTTGAAAAGGGACATACAGCTGACCAAATTAAGTTCATGGTATTGGAAATGGTTCCCCCCCTTAAAAATGGAGGTGATAGGGAGCTCCGGCTAAAACAAAGAGAAGTTTGGTGGATCCACAGATTGGGTTCCCTGCAACCGGAAGGATTAAATAGGGATTATGACCTGTATCTCTTTCTGTAAGGGGCAATATTGGAAAATATATGATACTAAATAAACACATGATAGTGTTGGATATGCCTTTTTTTGGTGCTAAGAAAATATACATTAGTGGAGAATTTTCTGTATGTATTCTATAACTTTAGAGCAACTGATGTCACTTCCTGCCTCTTTCTTTAAATGTCACATGACCATGTATTTCTATGTACACTTTTTTTGGCTTGACAAAGGACACGATGCATGTTCGAAACGTAGCCTGAGCTTGATGGCAAGATGTTAGCCTGATAGCATGATTTCTTAATACAACACTTTTGATATCCAACCTGTGAGTGCTGCCTTTTTCCTTGTGTTGCTCTATATGAAAAGGAGGAGAGACTCGGCAATCCCCCTCTGAGGCTGTGCACCACGAATATTCACCACCCTGGGAGAGTGCTGCTGTTGCTGTGAGTTGATATATATATTATATATATATATATATATATATATATGGATAGCTAAAACAGTGGAATGTACCAATTTGAGGTAAAGCTATTTGTTGAGCATGAATGGCAAAAACAAATTTCTACACCATCTTGCACAAATATGTCATGTATAGTGGCTTGTCCTCTTTAAAGGACCATGCCACCAAAAAAAAGAAAATCATTAATTTGTCCAGGTGCACTGTTTATTTTCATCCTGTGCATGTAAAACATTTTGAAAATTTATTGGGTGGAAGAGAATCATGTAAATTTGTAAAGGATTTATTTACTCTTCTGGTAGGTGCTTCTGTAGCATCAGTAGTGGAACAGCTTTTCTTCAAATGTGCACATAGCATCTGAATTCCACCTGTGAGCTAAGCCTTACAGAAAGGATATAGCCAGTCAGCGTGGACTCAACTGATGTAAATATGCTGGATGTTATGGTAATTAGAAGGTTGTGGGTTAAAAGGGTCAGTTGACAGTGCCCCAGAAACTAAGACAAAACTCAGTGGTTAAGGAAATGCTTCTGCCTATTAAAGTTCCTGCCTTCTCAGTCCCTCACACACCATCTATTCTTGGCATTTCCGACAACAACCCCTCCATTGACGTCAAAATTACTCAAGGGTTGTTTTCAGGAAAAAGATGATTTGCCTTTGAATAGAAAGAGTTTTTAAAGTTGTCCCAAACAAGGTGCGAATAAAACTGATGCCTGGAATGATTCGCTAATCGTTTCTCCAGCTCTCGTAGCCATCTCAACGAGAACAACTTTCCCAGTACAAGGCATAACAAATAAACAATAAAATTTTGATGTAACCGTATCATATGAGAGTCCCTGGGCAATGGAGAAATGCGGGTGTTGAAATGTACTGAACAGCTGCTCTTCCAACCTTTACAAAGTAAATTCCTTCCTCTTTGATGTACACAGCCCATCTTCCCCCCCTTCTCCCAGTTTCCTCCCAGAAAGGAACCAACAAGTCAAATTCAAAGACTCCAAAAAATTACTGTGACCTGAAAATGTTTTTAGAAATCACATGATGCTTGATTGCTCGCCCAGCGACACAACAATGTGGAAATAACACATATAAAAATAACATATCCTTCACTTTTCAGTTCAGTTTAGCAACGGCCGACTCAATTCTGAAAAAAGGAGTTGGTGGGCTGATGTGAGCTAATCCCAAACAATCTATTTTTATAACCACAACAATTATTTTTCCATCAACCTGTAAACCATCTTTTTCTTTAAGGTATTGCCCTTCTGCATGTAAAGGGTTAACAAACAAGACCCCCTTATTTTTAAGCCAATATCCTTCCCCTATGACTGCGGCTGCACACACTTCTCTGGCTGTCGCCGGCTTGGTTTTACAAATGTTTTTAGACCTTTGCCCCTTGTGGATCCTGTATCACAGCTTTATATCCCAAAACCTGGAAATCCTAGAGATAATTTTTAGCCTGCGTGATCTATTTTGAGTTGCCAGGTCAACAGCATATTATACAGAGGAGGTTTTTGGGATATTCCTTTCCTCTCCTAAATGGCAAAAGAGTAGACAATCAGGACACCGAGTCGATATGTCTGTCATCTTGCTGCACTAAGGATCATGAGGCTTGGATGTGATAATACATTTACGACTATAACAAGGCTATTCAAGGACTGCTGCCAGGCTTCATGGAAACTGGAGCATGTAATGTGCATAGTCCATAAAAACATACAAATAGTCTCAAAACGAGCCTCAAATTCTTTATTTGTAGAAAACAGATAATCTTGGTATCATGGAATTTAGAGGTAACATACATAGTCCCTAAAAACATGCAAAAAGACTCAAAATGAGCCTCAAAGTCTTTATTTGTAGTGAACAGATAATCCTGGTATCATGGAAATTTGAGATTATGTACATAGTCCCTAAAAACATACAAAAAGCCTCAAAACTAGCTGCAAATTCTTTATTTGTAGAGAACTAGAAACTAGCCTCACCTTCTTTATTTGTAGAGAACAGATAATCCTGGTATCATGGAAATTAGAGGTAAGATGTACACAGTCCATAAAAACATACAAAAAGCCTCAAATTCTTTATTTTAGAGAACAGAAAATTCTGGTATCATGGAATTTTGAGCTAACATGCAAAATGAGCCTCAAAGTCTTAATTTGTAGTGAACATATAATCCTGGTATCATGGAAATTGGAGATTAGATACATAGTCCCTAAAAACCTACAAAATGCCTCAAACTAGCCTCAACTTCTTTATTTGTAGAGAACAGATAATCCTGGTATCATGGAAATTAGAGCTAAAATGTACATAGTCCCTAAAATTTACAAAAAACCTCAAAGCGAGCTTTAAATTCTTTATTTGTAGAGAACAGATAATCCTGGTATCATGGAAATCAGACCTAACCTGTACATAGTCCCTAAAACCATGGAAAAAGCCTCTAAATGAGCCTCAAAGTCTTTATTTGTAGAGAACAGATAATCCCGGCATCATAGAAATTGGAGATAACGTACATAGTCGCTTCAAAATTTTAAAAGCCTCAAAACTAGCCTCAAAATCTACATTTGTAGAGAACAGATCAGGATTTAGTGGCACGATGGAGTGCATAATGATGCAATATGAATTCCGAGTGAAAAATAGCTCAGTTAGCTGACAGGAAGCCCTTTTTATACTAAATATATTCATCCAACTGGAGTCATTTGGTCTTTTTGCCTTATTTTGTGAGTTCTTCTACTAGTGCAATAAAGCCACAAAGCAAATATATGCCCCATGTTTATTCATACATAAGCATTTATGTAATGAAAACCCTTTGTGATGCCAGTACAGCGGTGTCATCGAAAGTAAGTAAAGGTGGTGGTGTGGTATGGAAAACAATTGGATGGCTACAAACTGCAAGATGTTAGCTCCTTCAAGCCCAAAGCTTTATAGAAAATAAAGTATGACTATATAATGAATGTTTGATCAGGAACTCCTGTTGGACCCTATATACTAATGGACACCCGAGCATTCAGTGGATCTGCTGTATCTATTTATTTGCCAACAGCAAATGGACCTTCTGTAGATCCACCTGGAGACAACCACATTCCTGATCAATGAGCGACATGTTTGGCATCTTGAATAGAGCATATAAAGTAGCATTCAGAGACAGAATATGAGGGCTTGTTTACTAAAGGGAACAAAATGCTAAGTGCAGAAAATACTCAAATCATTATTGTTTTTTTGCCCATAATACAACTTACTTTCCCTTTTTTGTGCCCATCACTGTCAGGTGCCTTGAACCTCTGGTAAGAATTGCACCTAACAGAGAATGTTACTCTGGATAAAACATTTTATGCTGGCCATGTAAGAGTAGCCTATGAGCATATGACTGCTCCTTACTTGCACACTAAAAAGGAGTTCCTGTGGGCACAAAAGCCACCCAGACCCAAGGCTGGCATTGAAGGAGAACCAACCCCTTCTTAATTGTTTGCCCCCTCCAGTTCTTCTGAACTGCACTATTGGGGACTTCCTAAAGTTTCCTGTTTGCTGTACCTGATTTTAAAAATGAAAGCAGTGGGTACCATTCAGGTCTTCTTCTCTGTAGTTGAAGTCCATTTGGATCCCGTGTCAGCAGTGCATACTTGGCATCAGTGATCACAGTAACAAGGACCAGAAACAGTGTAAAATGTGCCTACCAACACCACTGCATTACCCTGCTTTTTAGATCCAGGTACAACAAACTATTGTAGGAAGTTTATGGGGTTCCCAGTAGTGCAGATTGGGAGGTGGGAGGGATGGCTCTAGAGGGGATCAAGATATTAACAAGTATTTTGTACAGGGCTCTGTTGCAACCCTTAGCACTTTGACCTTTTCTATATCAATATTTTGCATTTAGTTCTTATTTCAAGGTGAAGGATTGATTTTTTTGCGCATGGTTTTAAAAGTACATATAAAAATAAATTTTTTCTCAGACAGGTATGGGACCTGCTATCCAGAATGCTTGTGAGCTGGGATTTTTTCAAGATAAGGGATCTTTTCGTAAATTGGATCACCATGCCTTAAGTCTACTAAAAAATAATTGAAACTTAAAACCCAATAGGATTAATTATATCTTAGTTTGGATTAGGGATGCACCAAATCCACTATTTGGGATTCGGCCAATACCAAACCAAATCCTAATTTGCACGTGCAAATTAGGGGAGTGAAAGGAAAAAGTGGGGGAAATTATTTTATTTCCTTGTTTTATGACGAAAAGTCATGCAATTTCCCTTCCCACCCTTGGATTCAGTTTGGCCAGGCACAAGTATTAGGCGAATTCGAATCCTGCTGAAAAAGGCCGACTCCCAAACCGAAAACTGGATTCGGTGCAGCCCTAGTTTGGATCAAGGACAAGGTAATGTTTTATAATTATAGAGATAAAGGAATATTTAAAAAAAATTAAAACAATTGTAATTATTCGGATCTGGTTTTCGGATAACAAGTACCTGTATGACCAGAACCTTGCTCAAGATGTGCCAAGGTGAAATTGGTGCAATGTACAGAGTATTGAATGAATTCTAATGTTTGTGTCTCCTCAATGGTAAATTATTTTCCGTGAACAATCAGCAATTACTTTTAACACCATAATTAATGCATCCCTAGAGACTATATAAAGCACTTTCTTTGAAAAGTTATATGTTTTCCATACAAATATGTTAATGGGTTGTTTTTGGCCTGCTCATCAAGAAATTTTTAAAATGATAACAATCCTGAGTGTTTGGATTACATTAAGTTCATAAATCTGCTGTACATGCATCATGGAATTTACATTGCACCTTTATCAAGTCAACACAATAGAGAAAAAGGAACTGGCCTTCTCCCATCTGTCTAACGTGTTTCCTGCTGGAGAATAGGCCTTTTATCTGTGGGCACCGCTGTGATATCAGAATATCTGATTCCAGCTACGTATTCAGTGTATAGGGTTGAGACGTTTTCTGGAAAAAAATACCAACCTTTCCATATAACTTTTTTCCCTATTAATATCATTGGGATAAACCATTATTTTTACCGACCAGGCCGGTAATATACTGGCCAGGTGGCAACCCTAACAGTGTATGAAGCCAATCTCCTACCATTCCAATAATACTTTGCATTAGCAAAAGCCAGGGGGCCTGAAATACAGAAAAGGGTCTAGGGGCCATGATTTTAAACATGTATGGGTTGCAAAAGATTGCCTATGCTGTCACAAGAATACGTATGAGGCCTGTTATCTAGAATGCTCTAAACTTTGGGCTGTTGTTGTCAAGTGTTTCCATTATTTAGATCTCCATTAGTAACCCGCCCTCCCTCAGCCCGCGCCTGCCCGGTTCCTTTAGCAGACTCGGCCCACCGATGATGTCACAAAAGGGGCGGAGAGAACAGGCGCGCAGCTGTAAAGCCGGAAAGGTGGCCATCTGTGAGGAGGAGACCTGTTATCCAGAAAGCTCCAAATTACGGTAAGGTTGTCTCCATAGACTCTATTTTATCCAGATTTTTTTTAATGGTTTCCTTTTTCTCTTTATTAATAAAACAGTAGCATGTATTTGATCCCAACCAAGATATAATTAATCCTTATAAGAGGCAAAGCAAGGCACTGGGGTTCAATTAATATTGAAATGATTTTTTAGTGGACTTACGAAGATCTAAATTACTGAAAGATCCGTTAAAAAAAAAAAAAAACCACAGGTCCCAAGCATTCTGAATAACAGGACCCATACCCAGGCCGAACTGGCCATCGGGCCAATTGCCAGGTGAGCAGCTCCATTTATGGTCTGGGGAAATGGACCTGAAGCTGAAGCCACCGAAAAGAACTGAAACTGCTATCGCCTAGGAGGGATAAGACTGCCTGACAAATTTTAAAAGTAAATTTCCACTGAATACCAATGGTGCATTTTTTTTTCTAAATCCCTCGCCACAGTGTTTTTTTTAACTTTTATAGTGGGAGAACCCAGACCAACAAATGAAAGTGATGTCATCGATTATAATCGGAGCTTAGTGATGTCATTTCATGGCTCACTGAAACTTGTGTCCCATGCCTGTACAAGGATTTATCTTTTTGATGGTGCATTGAATATGGGCAAATGTTATATTCCAGATGGTAGTTATGCACCTGTAACTAAACAACAATAGTTCAATTTGTATTATACTACTATACTATAATAGTACTATTTGTATTATGTAACCTGGAAGCCTTTGACTGTCATGCCCATGAACTCTGTCAGAGTTGGTTAAGTTTTGTAGTAAATTTCTTTCCATCTGTCTTGTACACAATCTACTTGTGTGTCACAAGGAAATTCCCTATAGCCGGAGAAGGGAAATAGTTAATTCCTTTCAGATTCAATACCCCCCACTTCCCATCCCCACCCTATGAGAACAGGAAATTTAAAAGGAAAAGCTTTCCCGAGTCCAGCAGCTGGGAACGAGGGATCCTGGAACAATATATACACTGGGACTGACAATAAAATAATCTCCCCTTCCCCCCCCAACAGAGGAAACAAGTGAGACACTTCTAGAAATGGCAGAAAAACAAGAGGAGCTGCATATTAAGCTTGAAAAGATGTTATTAATATTATAATTGCGATGAAAGGTTTCTAATAAATAGGTGAACGCCATACATGGACACAGTTGGAACATGCTTTCAAAAGCTGGTCTATATATGTACAGCATGCTACTTCTACCATGTGGAAAACCAGCGATGGATACTCATGAATTACCCTTATGGATCCAACTACAACTCTTAATATATGTGTATCCAGATTTAATACAATGATACTGCTATACATATAGATTTGAAAGTATAGCCTGGCATTATATAACCTGTACCCATTGATAGGAATGAATGGGACTTTGTGAATTAGTGGGCTAGTGGGGGCTGTTTGGGCCTCTGTGTACCTGAAATGCCAGGGCCTATTTTAATTCTCAGTCCGGACCTGGGTCATTGGGTGCTTCGGCTTATTGTTTATTAGATATATACACAAGAAGTGTGCTGAACCAGTCTTTAGATGTATAGGCTTATGAATTATTAGATATACACAAGGAGTGTGCTTAACTGGTCTTTGGGTGTATAGGCTTATGAATTATTAGATATATACACAAGGAGTGTGCTTAACTGGTCTTTGGGTGTATAGACTTATGGTTTATTAGATAAATACACAAGGAGTGTGCTTAACTAGTCTTTAGATGTATAGGCTTATGAATTATTAGATATATACACAAGGAGTGTGCTTAACTGGTCTTTGGGTGTATAGGCTTATTGTTTATTAGATATATACACAAGGAGTGTGCTGAACCAGTCTTTAGATGTATAGGCTTATGAATTATTAGATATATACACAAGGAGTGTGCTTAACTAGTCTTTGGGTGTATAGGCTTATGGTTTATTAGATATATACACAAGAAGTGTGCTGAACCAGTCTTTAGATGTATAGGCTTATGAATTATTAGATATATACACAAGGAGTGTGCTTAACTGGTCTTTGGGTGTATAGACTTATGGTTTATTAGATAAATACACAAGGAGTGTGCTTAACTAGTCTTTAGGTGTATAGGCTTATGGTTTATTAGATATATATATATACAAGGAGTGTGCTTAACTAGTCTTTAGATGTATAGGCTTATGGTTTATTAGATAAATGCACAAGGAGTGTGCTTAACTAGTCTTTAGGTGCAGAGCCAGATTTACACATCTGGCTCCTCGGGTTGTCATCTGGCCAGTATTTTACCGGCCTGGCCAGGTGACAACTCGAGGAGCCAGATGTGTAAATCTGGCTCTGCACCTAAAGACTAGTTAAGCACACTCCTTGTGCATTTATCTAATAAACCATAAGCCTATATGGGGGTCACTGACACCCTCTAAAGACAAATGCTCTGTAAGGCTACAAATGTATTGTTATTGCCACTTTTTATTACTTATCATTCTATTCAGTCCCTCTCCTATTCATATTCCAGTCTCTTATTCAAATCAATGCAGGGTTGCTAGGGTAATTTGTACCCTAGAAACCAAATTGCTGACACTGCAAAATAGAGAGTTGCTGAATTAAAAGCTAAATATCTATAAAACCACAAACAATAAAAAATTAAAACCAATTGCAAATTGTCTCAGAATATCACTCTCTACATTATACTAAAAGTTAACTCAAAGGTGAACAACCCCTTTAAGATCACATTCGCTGCTGATATTGAATTCCCTTGTAACCCAGCTTGTTTTAAGGCTTTATTTGTTGCCTACCCTTCTATTCATTACTGAAATACATTATTTGCTGCCTACAATGACCTTGACCTGGATATTGATTTTCTGACTCATGGACTTGCCTAAACTTGGTCTGTTCTGATTTTCTACCTCGCCCATTAACTTGGTCCTTCTTTCATGGTATCTTTTTGGCTTTTTTCCATTGCAATTATGTCCTGGGGACTGTCAGAACATGATCGGTCATATGAAAGTGGTAATACAAAACGCATACTTACCACTTACCAGCATTGCATATTTGTACTAAAAACCTTTCATAACTGATAGCTGCGATTCTCAATATGGAGCCATGTAAAAACTCATAAACTATCCAATATTGCTGCAGGCTCTCCTCCCATTTGCAGCAAATATTTAAATTCTATCTCATTGTGGGTTGACATAATTAAAACATTTTTATGTTTTATGCTTCTCTCAAGGGGAGATCACCTGTACATAAACTGTTAGTATGTTATAGTAGCTTTTTCTTGATCCAAACTGAGATGTGATTTAACTTTATTGGAGGCAGACAACTCTACTGGGTTTATTTAACGTTTAAATGTTTTTTAACCCTGTGACAAGTTTGAAGTCCTGGATCATTGCTGCTATTGACAAGCTGAAACTTTAGGCTGGTGCAATAAATTAATTATATAAAATATGACATTTGTAGACATATTCATATTTAGGGCTTAGTTCTCCTTTAATGCTGGGTTTAAATGTTTTTTTTAGTAGACTTTAGGCATTATCTAAATTACAGAAAGCACCAGGTCCTGAGAATTCTGGATAACAGATCCCATATCTGTAATAGCATGGGTCATGTTATCTCAAGGGTTACGTTTCAGGACTGCTTGTACTGATGATGTATGATTACAATATAATCATTTGACAACAGACAAAAGAAAAAAGGGATTTATCTTATTTGACTGGATTCCTCCTTTGTATAGCATTATGGGCTTCAATGTGGTGATATCCGCCATAAAAATGTATGGACAGCTGCCATTCTTCCAATAAAAACAGTATCTATATTTGCTCAGCTTAAAAACATCAGAGCCTTATTACCTAACGCATTTCAGATGCTGCTACCCTTAATTCTAACTAAAATCCAGGTTTTCCAATCGACTTCAACATTAATAGGAGTTCTAATGTGATACTCCAGTTAAAACTTGTTGAATTAATGTAAAAGTCAGTGGCAGAAGTCCCTTTAAAGTAGAACGAAAGCTTAACTAGAGAAGTAGGCTAGAAATGTTGTACATGATGTTTTGTGCTTGAGTACCAGCCCAAGGCAACCACAGCCCTTTAGCAGTAAAGATCTGTGTCTCCCCAGTAGATGCCCCAGTAGCTCCCCATCTTCTTTTCTGCTGATTCACTGATTCACATGCTCTGTGCTGCTGTCACTTACTGAGCTTAGGGACCCACTCACTATATAGTGTATATACAGAATATAAATGTCACAATATAAGGCTGATTAGTCATTAATACAGATAATTACTACATGGCAGCACAGAAACCAGTGCAACTAGTATCAGAATTTAATAATCAGCCCTTTAGCATCAGCTTATATTACTGACCAACCTCATTTTCTGCTGGATAATTAGTGCCGACCCCTAAGCTTAGCTTCTCAACAGCTGTTCCGAGCCCACTGAGCATATGAGTGTCACAGACAAGACTGCACCCCTCCCCTCTGACCAACCCAGTACCTCCTGCCCCCCAATGATACACACACACCTGGTTTGGAAAGAGATGGCCACAGTTGTTTATTTACCAAAGTAATAACTATAAATTATTAACATGTATAACATTTACAACCTGTAAGAAACCATTTGTATAACGAACCTTTTATTAACTTTTTTAATAACTTTATTTAACTTATAATTTATTATTAACTTTTATATTATTCCCACCCCATCTCTAGGGTTGCCACCTGGCCTGGCCAGTATTTTTGCTGGTTGAGCCCAATGTTATAAATAGGACAAAAAGATAAATATATAGGAAGGCCGGTATTTTTTTCAAGAAAAGGTGGCAACCCTACCCATCTCACAGGGAGGGAGAGTAGGATTCTGTGACCTGCTCTTTCTACATCCTGGTGCTAAATGGTAAGTATTCTGTGTAGCGCTGCTTCCTTCTGCAAGCCCAGGAGCAACCCAGCCAATCACAGCACTCCTTACAACAAAGGGGGCGGGTGTGGTTCCTCCCTGCTTCCCCATTTACAGGTCATTGGGTCCCATTCCAAGATGGTGACAAGCATGAAGTCCTGGATCAATGCTGCTATTGACAAGCTGCAATTTTAGGCTGGTGCAATAAGTTAAGTATATAAAATATGGTATTTGTAGACATATTCATATTTAGGGCTAAGTTCTCCTTTAACGCTGTTTTTACACTCAATTAATTTGAGGTCTTCAAGGTTCTAAACCTATAACCGCAAAACAATTCAAGGTTATCAAGCCCATAAACTTCATAAAATCAAGTTTTCTATTATCTGATTTTTTGGAGTTTAATTATTAGTAAATTATCCAAATTTGTGGATGGGAGTCATTTTTCTTATGAAATATGAGAAAAAAACTTGTGTGTGTATATGTATATATATATATATATATATATATATAAAATATATATAAATGTCACACAGCGTCTGCACTCTTACCGGATTTTAACCAACTGCAGGGTGCAATGGCCTATATATTCATACATATATATATTTAGAAAAAGGAAAATAGCAAAAATCTTGGGTGCACAAAGTCATATAGAATATCATATAACGCAAGGCATTTACACTTAAAATATGGTGAAAAAGAGAAAAAGTTTATTTGTTAATATAATGTAAAATATAATAAATAAACTTTTTCTCTTTTTCACCATATTTTAAGTCCTGTGAGTGCCTTGCTTTACATGATATTCTACACATAAATTTCTATTTAGCAGAGAGAAAAGGGTACAAGAGCACTGCAAGTGATAGCTCTTCATGAAAAGAAGAGATAAAATATACAGCAGGTTTTAATGAGTCATATATAAAATCTCTAGTCAAGCCTATGGGAACACACAGAGATTTCTGGGATATTCTCCCACCAAAAACGAAATCGAATGAGGCTGCTGCTTTGGGTCAGAGTGACAGAGAGCAGAACTGTCTGGTATCTACAGCTTGCCATCAGGATAGAGGGACAGCAGGGTGGCTGAAAACTTATTTTACAAAAAAAAAGCAGACTGGCAGTAATTCAATTTCTCTATTTTGAGTCATGAAACCTATTACTGGCTAAAGCCTGTGAGCTAAGCTGCATGATGATGTGATACAGTTTGCATCTTATCTTCATTTAGAATGGTTTTTGAACAATATGCATTTCTATTCATACAGAAAAAGAAGGCTGACGCTTGCCTTTAAAAATAATTACAAAACAACTACCATACCACACTTTGGCCACATAAATAAGCTTTATTTTTCTGATAGGCTCCTATGTACAACTACACTTGTGCAATTTAGCATCTGTATTTGTAAATGAGCCCTCAATATTTAAATTGTTTATGGTCTGGTCATTTTAAATCAATGTAACAAAGCAAATGATTTTAATAGGAAGTTTTTAAAAAGCAAATATTCTAACTAAATATTTGGTTATTTATGTAGTACAAAGACTTCACACAGATTATATATCATTTATATCAGTTCCTAGCAGAGTTAATTTTATAATCTAAGGTACCTAACACATACACTGATCTTTGTTTCAGTGCCGATGATGTATGGGCTCAATTGGGCTAAGCCTGTGCGAGGCCAAATCAGGTCCAGGTTCACTCATTTGGTGACCTCTAAATTCTAAAACAAGAATATTTGCCGGTTCATGGCCAGCTGTAGTCTGCTGTTTGTTGCCAGAACTAAGTCATTGTCCATTTCTCAGCACAAAGATGTATATTTTGTTAGAGAAATCAATACAGGCTAAATTTAGCCCATTCTGACCTCTCTTAAAAAGTTGGTGTTATAGCCAAACATTCAATTGATTTATAGTGCAGGCACAAGGTGAATGTGTATTTACGGGTTTGCCACTACTATGAGTTTATTTTATTGTATTTTTCTGTAGTGTCACTAACAGAAGGAATGCTCGTTAGTATATTATTGCTATTTTACTTTTTTTTTGTGGGTGGTGAAGGTTAGTAGAAGACTTAAGCAGGGCTGGATTTCTTTATGCCGTTTGATGATGACACCCCTTCTCTGATACCAGAAGGCTGAATATGTATTATAAATAGTGATGGGCGAATCTCACCCGTTTCGCTTCCCCGAAAAATTTGCGAATTTCCAGAGAAATTAGCGAAAAAATTAGCGAAACGAGTCGCGTATCGTTTTTGACGCGCGTCGCGTCAAAAACGACGCGCGACTCGTTTTTTTTTTGGCGAATTTTCCCTGGCGAATTTTTGCTGCCGTTTCACGAATTTATTCGCCAGTGGCGAATCGCGGGAACCCCTGGCGAATAAATTCGCCCATCACTAATTATAAAATCATCCTGACTGTGGCAAAGATGTTCTGCAAGGAGCAGTCCCTCAACTCTTCTGCTGTCTCTGGTGAGGGGTAGGGGCAAATATTTGAAGGAGGGAATTCCACTTCAGCAGTGCTACCTCTCTTAAAACTGCTGCTGGGTGCAAATTATTATCTACAAAGAAGAGAAAATACTTGTGAATAGCTAACTTAGATGGGTCCCTGTTGAAGGCACCTCTTTGGGGACTTCAACTCCCTGAAAATGCCAGTTACTAATATAAGTAGTTAAATGGTGCATGAATAAATCATCAAGTCAACCCTTGGATCCTTTCTAAAACTGGTCTCTTTTTCACCAATTACAAGCCATTTATTATTTTAAATAGATTTCTTTTGTTACGCAAAACTAACTGTCTGTGTTCTGGGACAGGAAGATGACTTGCATTGATCATCACAATGTAAAGAAGAGCCATAAACAATTCAGCCATCTGGCAGTCACGTAATTAACATTTAGGCATGGATGTTGCTAAATGCTGATTAATGGGCTCTTTTAATACATAATGCATTGCTGCTAAATGTGACCCATTAAGGAAAAGATAATGAAATTCATGTAAAAAAAAAAAGTAATAATCCCCTATCATCTATAATATATATGTATATATTAATGGAGGATTCCTGCAACATCTAAATACCTTTATAGTTTAGAATCCTACAGTTCTTTATGTTTAAAGCAATGTTACTTACAGAATCGTGCAAATATAAATGGATAGACTTAAATTAATATTAATATATATATGCTGTATAAAGAAAATTAAGCCCCAAATCAAATCAATCAATTTATATATAAGTGCTCAGCTTTCTAATTTTATGCAAGCTATTTAAGCTACAGTAAGGAGTACATTACACACACCTGATCAATAAATATTAATTTATTGAATGGAAAAATTGCAATGACTTCATACAATTCTTTAATAGACCACACCACTACAATCGTTCCTTGCATGACAATAAAACAAGTCTTAACATCTGTCAATATTTACTGGTGGTATTGACTTTAATAAAATAATTATTGAATAATTCAATAACATAAATCATACCTGAACATAATTATATTTATTTAAACACAGAGGAATAAAATATACCCCCCCCCCCCAATACGGTGCCAAATACAAGCACTGATTTAAAAAAAGATACAGTTAGGGTTGCCACCTTTTTTGGTAAAAAATACTGGCCTTCCTATATATTTTGATTTTTTTGCCTATTAATAACATTGATTGGGGTCTGGCATAATTGTTAGTGGTCAGGCCGGTAAAATACCAGCCAGGTAGCAACCCTAGATACAGTATATAAACATGTACGTTTTGGATGGATTAGCTTACTCATGGATAAGTAGAGCTGCAAAGGTTAAGCACCTTTATTAGTCGGGTGATGGACTGTTCCTTTCCAAATGCTAATATGCGTCTCTATTAAATGCATTGTAATTAAGAATGATAATTATGCATACAAATTATCAGGAGGAGTTTGTAAATCTTGCACAGAACAGTGATGGATGGGAGATGTTAAAAATGACGAATGGGGCTGAAGAAAACAAAGTGGGGGAAGGAAAGACATTGTTTGGTCCATAGTCAATTATACGTTGTTTAATGGACTGCCTGTATGCATTGTGGGAGGAGACTACGTAAATCACATTTACATGAAGGAAGGATAGGTCACTGTGAGATGCCATATATCTCTATCAGGCCCCATAAATACATTTAATGGCATGTAATGATAATGCAGGATCTATACCTCCAAACGGGTTATTCCCTAAAGCAGAGAAGGCTGTTATGGTACCTTATGTTTAAGGGAGTTATTTACTAAATCCGAATTTATTTCATAATATTAAAAAAAACTTGACCAAACCCCCATGCCCCATTTTAGCTTATTTATTAATAAGTCAACAGCGTCAGCCCAGTTACCCTCCCCCAATCTCTGGGCCCCTGCTGGCCCAGCCACCCCATCTCCAGGCCCCAGAATAAAATTAATTGCGGTGCCAGTAGCACATGTGTCGACTTTCACATGCACACTGGCATTTGCACACAAACGCTGTGTGCCGGTGCTCGTGCATGCACATGGGTGTTGGGCCCGGAGGTTGGTAACCCGGTGGGCCCCCCCATGTCCAGTAAAATGAGTCAACAAATCTCTAGAGGGGAAAACTAGAGAGAGATTTATTATACCCCAAAGCTGCTAAAAATCCAAAAGCATTCCATCTCAAACCTGTCAAGGTCATGTAGAAGTCAATGGCAGATGTCCCCTAATCCTTTACTCCCCTAGAGGTGCAGAGTAAGTGCAGCGGAGCTCATGGGCACCGTCTTCCGGCTCTTTGGTATTCTTTGGTCATCTTCCTTTGGTCAATTTCTGTCACTTTTGGATAATGCTCAGTTGCTACAAACTAGAAGAGTGCCCCAACTGCGAATGTGCCAATATGGCACTCACTTCCCGAAGAAATCAGAAGAGCCGGAAGATGGCGCCCATTCGCTCCACTGTGCTTACGCTACACCTATAGGAGAGTAAAGGATTAGGGGCACTTATAGGTGCTATCACCTATGCAGGGGGAGCAGGGAAGGGGGACTATGTAGGGTACAGGATAAGGGTTTTTATTAGTGGGGGGTTGATTCTTCTATAAATAGTGAATTAATATGGTTTGTACAATAAATTGTGTCTCCTATGTATGTTTCACTCATTGATATTTTGAAATATATTAGTGTTTGTGTCTTTCTGACTAAATTTCCACAGTGAAGCCCATGATCATTGGTAATATCTGGTAAAAGCTTGTGTGCAATAGGCCCACTTAAACTGAACCCAGTTTGCCGAATTGCTGTAGGTAATGCCAGAAAATGAAATATATAAAAATTTGTAATAGTTTCTGAAGGAATGTACCAGATACAGCCTTGCTTTCCTATGGATTATCCAGCTGCCTTCCTGCTCTCAGCTGATTAGTATTATTATCCTATATGTACATAGCACCAATTCTATAGTGCTTTACAGAAATTATACATCATTCACATCAGACCCTGCGACAGTGGAGTTTTCAATATAACGTCCCTATAGCATTCGTACAAATTAGGGACATTTTTTTCTTTTAAATCCAGAGCCAATCAACCTGTCTGTGTATTTTGAAGGAAACTGGGGTACCTAAAAGAAATCAATGCAAGCATGAACACAATCTCCTTGTACATGAGCACATACCAATTTTTAAGTTCATCAGCTTGTATATTTATTTATGTTACGGTCACTTTATTCTAAGTTTTAAAATGTCACCCCTTCTCTCTGTTTCTTAAAGCGGATGTAAAGGTAAAAAAAATGTATTCAATATTTTGCTTCTTTGCCTAAAAAGAAGCCTATTTTCAATTTAGTCCAGTTAGCAAATCAGTACCTTTTCTGTGAAATAATCGATCTTCTGCAGCTCATTCAACATCCCGCTCTGATCCTTCTGGAAGCTGTATGCTGAGAAACCTTGACAGTTGGTGGTTGGCCAGTCAGAGTTGCTCTGCATTCCTAAGTACAGGGGCTGTTATTTATGTGTTATTATTTATCACTGAGGCTAATCTTGGCGAGAAACAAAAAGGGCACTGATTTTCCAACTGAAGTATATTGAAAAGATGTATCTATAGAAATAAGTCAAATCAACTGGACTTTCTGTGTTTTTTTTTTCCTTGAAGATGTTTCACCAGTCATCCAGCTTTCTCAATTCAATATAACTTTTACATAGGATTTCTCTTTGCTCTTCCGGTCTAGAATCTAGAAGAGACTGGTTAAAAAGAAGTGTTAAAGAAGGCAAATATGTAAAAACTGAAAAACCAAGTTTGAATAGAGGCGGGGTTGCGACATCTATTGCCTGCCACATACAATGCTGTCTTGGCACCTCTCCCTGGAAGGTTTAATAACACATCAAAGCTCCAATCATGCTAATATAATCAACACCTAACTTCATGAGCTCCTGGCTGATTATGACAATCAGATTATTTTGGCTGGAGCTCCTATGTAGAAGTTATTCTGAATTGAGAAAGCCAGTTGGATGACTGGTGAAACGTCTTTAAAAAAAAAAAAACACAGCGAGTCCTTTTTAGGTAAAAAAAAAAAGCAGTAGATGGGTTATTTTTGCAGTGGTGGTTTGTCATAGCATGAAGACAAAGAAGCATCTGGAAATTTTTTTTTATTCTAGAAAGTGCTTAGAAGCAAACCATGTTTGTTTTCTCTTTACAGTGGGTGCCAGCATCAAAGCTACAGTGATAAAAATGATACCATAATGCAAAGGAAGCAATAAATAGTATAGTAAATCCTGGTTATTTATTGCTGTGCAGCTGCATTTTGATGTCTTTCATTCTGTAGTTCTTACCAATAAAAGCAAGTTTTCGTGCCCTTGATTAGATTAGAAATCACAGAGGAGGCCATTGAAGTATAAATGTAAATATAGAATTTACTTCAGTGCATGCCAGGCCATAGCAGCTACAGTCATCAATACTGTATATAGTACAGGTATGGGACCTTTTATCCAGAATGCTTGGGACCTGGAGTTTTCCAGATAATTAATCTTTCCGTAATTTGGATCTTCATACCTTAAGTCTAAAAATAAACCCATTAATCTGGTTTTGCTTCCAATTAGGATTCATTATATCTTAGTTTGGATCAAGTACAAGCTACTGTTTTAGTATTACAGAGAAAACGGACATAATTTTAAAAAAAAATTGTATTATTTAGATAAAATTGAGTCTATTGTCGATGGCCTTTCTGTAATTCTGAATTTTCTGGATAACGGGTTTCCAGATTCCTGTACTTTTTGGTCTTTAGTAGAGCAGAAGGAATTCCAGGGAATACTTTAGAAGCTGAAGTTCACTGACTGGTTTCAGCCTATAGCAGGGGTGTCCAAACTGCGGCCCAAGGGCCAAATGCGGCCCAGGATGGATATGAATGCGGCCCAGCTTGAAAAGCTTGGTTCCCGAGAAACTGCCATGTTGTAAAGGATATAGGAGATGGGGGGGACTCTGGCCATTGCCCAGTTAGTAATAATAATATATTAACAGGTCTATTTAATATCCAGGTGTCCCATATTCCAGTGTATAGCTCCATCTGGTTATCCAACTGGTATTGAAGTGTTTGTGTATTTCATGTGTGGCCCCCAGGCAATTTTTCTTCTTCCAATGTGGCCTTTGAAGCCAAAAGTTTGGACACCCCTGGCCTATAGGTTCTATCTTCACTAGACAAAAAAATAATTGAACTTTATGGAGAGCACAGAGAAAGTCTACAGAGGATGCATCATTTCAGATCTGAATGTAAGCCGGTTGGATTTTTTTACATTACATTTTTTTACATATGCACATATGTGCAGTTTTCTGCCGATAGGAGCACTGGGTCGGGGGTTACAGGTAAGTCAATACAATCACTTGGGGGTGCCTAACATTTGGCACCCCCAAGTGCTAATAGACTTTCCTTCTCCTTTAAAGTGAAGACTCTCTACCACATAAAATAGGTGATTGTTGCCTTTCTAGTTGCCTGGCTCACATTCTGCAATTATTTTACCTCCCTTAAATGATCCCTGACTAGGTTATCTAAGATATTTTGTCCACGTTTTAGTAAGTTAGTATATTGTGTTCTATAATTGGGCTGTTTTCAGACAAGTTTGTTTGCCTCTTCTACCAATATTACTACATATTATACTATACACAAATTACATACATTTTAATCATACCCATACTATGAGTGGCACATTTATATGTGGGCATTGGATGAGAGACTGAAAAATTACTGAAGCACACAGCAAGTTTACTTGCTTAAAGTCTTAAAGGTATGGCTGTGATATCAACTTGTTTTTTTATTCAGTCATATGTGGTGTTGCTGTGCTTGAGGACCTCAGACATGGCTATTTAGTATTAGCAATGTTTCCTGCAGCCCTGAAATAAAACAATAGGCTAAGCAGAATTGCAGGAGCACTACAGTATGCACAAGAGGAGACATTAGGATAGCACACACATTACAAATGTGCCAGCTGAGTTAGTTGTAGGAGAAACATCTCCACCTGTACAAGGAAGTTTCTTACCTGTCCATAGGGATTTTCACCCTGATTTTCTTGGGAGAATTTTCCCCACATGTCTGTTCCCTTGGGAATGTTGTTTGGAGTCAAAAAGAAGATTTAATATCTGGGGAATTATGAATAAACCCTTATATTTTAGCAACCTAAAAAACCCTATTACCATCTATTATACTTACCCTGCAGACATGGAATAAGTTAAAACATAAAACCAACTTGCTGTCTCAGTGGCCTTTAAATACTCTCGGTAATCCCAATTTCCCTCCAGGCATGTCTCTCTCTTTTCAGTAAAGATTTATAGTCCTTTATACAGTGAGTGACTTTTTGGATAAGAAAACTCACTTGCCATTACTTTTTCTAACAATAAAGGGAAAAAACACCAAACTAACCTTGACCTTTTTGAATATTTTCAGCTTAGAGACTTTGCAAAACCCTATGCTGCTGCTAAACTGGGTTTAGCCACAGCCTTTGAATATTTGGTTAAATGCCTTCCACAAAACTGCCTTTTCTCAGTGGATCTACAAGATCCTTACAGAACTTGTGGCAGATACTTCACATAGACTTACATATGACCAAATGGGATGGACTGTTACTGTACCCTATGTCCGCTGAAGATTGGGACCGACTATGAGTATTTATAAGATTCTTTTGTTCTGATATTATACCCCAGAGAGGTTACATAAGCTCTTCACAGAATCACTGGTTAATCAGATCCCAACAGCAACCTAATTGGAAGACCCCAAACATTCCTAATATACAAGAGATAATTAAGAGTCAATGCCAATAGAGCCTTTGAAGCAAATGTAGTTTTTTTAGAGAACAAGGTACCACACCACTTGCTATATGGAGAAGCTGGGTTATGTTTCCTGATCTCCTGATGTACCCCTTCCTACCTGTACCTAGAACTCAACCTACACCCCACCTACCATCCATATTGATACCCAAAATAATGCTCCTTTTTTTCTTATATTTACTGTATGTGTATTTATCCTTTTTCTTTCTTATTATTGAGAACCACAAAGAAATGCAGCCCAATAGATATTTCAGCTTAGTTGTATACTTATGCCATTGTTATCATAGCCTTGCTGTTTTTTTCTCAAAATCTCCCTCCCTATATTTTGTTCCAGTATTCTGTTTGATGAGTGAGAACAGGAGATACAGTTTAATTCACACACCATATTTTCCTTTGTGTATGTGTCAGACTTAAAGTTTACAATTTTGGATTACTAGTTCCAAGAATTAATAAGAATTTTCTGGATTTTGAATTGTGGGAATAGATTTCTTAGCTACTGCAAGACAGTACTTTATTTACTTTAGTAGCCACAGAAGGACACTGTTTGGAATTAAAGCAAATTTAAAAAAAACCCTTGATCCTCTTCAATTAAGAAAACCCCCAACACACTACAATTTAGTGTATAACATTTATATTATTTCTACCAAAATGCATAACCTTGCATTTATTACTAAACCCAATTTTCCAGTTTTCTGCCCAGTTTTGCATTTTAGTCAAACCATTCTGCATCTTGCATGGAACTTACAGTTCTGCACAATTTAGTATATTCAGCAAAATTGGAAACGGTACTTTCAATGCCCACATCCATTTGAAAAGCAAAGGACCAAGTGCAGATCTAAGTAGTACTCTACTAACAACACTAAACTATCAACACTAACAATCCCTCTTTTGAAATCTATTCTTCAGCCAGTTCTCTATCCAAGTATAAATACTAATGTTCCAGACCAACATTCCTTAACTTAACTAGTAACCTTCTATGTGTATCAAATGCTAGTAAAATCTAAGTAGATTACATTCACTGCGGATTAGTAAATAATAATAAATTAGTAAGCAGCACAAATTCTGTTTTTTTTTTCAGACTGTGTCTAAATATTATGGACAAAAGTTTGTCAGAAATGAAACTAATCCTAGTGCACTACAAACATTCCTTTGTAGATCTATGTTGACCCAGAGTATCCTGTAAGTTTCCCGCAAAAGAATGTATTACCCCTAGATGTGTTAAGCTTCTTACAATGTGGAAATTCCCAGGTGCTATACAAAAGATCATTTGGCAATACCTGTTTAGAAACTTAAAAAGAAACGAGTAGACTTACTAAGAAACCAAAGCTAAAAACTGATGCCCATTTTAATTTTACACAATGCTATAAACATATACAAAGTGAAAATGAATGCTTTCTAATTTGTAAGATTTTTGGGTAATAGCTGCATAAATTGTGATGGAGCTACATGGATGATTTGTTTCCATAAAGCTGGCCATAGATGCAAAGATAAAGTCGTACAAAATTAAAGTTTTTATGCTTTTTCATACTTTGTGTGGATTACCTTGACATTTTTCGTACCTTGATGATCAGGCAGGTTAGAAGATTTCTGTCTGCTAACGATAATTTCCCTGCATGTATTGTGAGCTGACAATATCAGTGGGTGACTGCTGCTAGTATTTGTCGGACATAGCGTTTGCACGATTGCTGTTTGTGAATTAACGGTCAGAACATCATCTGATTTCTTCTTTTTACTTCTTTATTTCTTCTGAATTGTTAGTTGTAGGTCGAGAGATTGCAACCCATGTTCGTTGGACATAAGGATAAATTCTACACATCTATGGCCAGCTTTAGTGTAGCTTTTTCCTAAACTAACCAGCTAACCACACTTAGTTAGACACTTGGGTTAAAATCAGATCCAATGAAGTGGTGGTCTTTACCTAACACATTAACTCAGTGGACAATAACATCAAGTTCACAAGGGAAGATGTCCATGGGAACAAACTTGCCTTTTTGGACTGTTTGATATGCATCCAAGAGGGGGTAACTTGAAAACAGAGGTATACAGGAAATCTACTCATATGGATCAGTTCCATATTCCATATTGTTTGATTCCCACCATCTGCTGGAACACAAACTGGGTGTCATTCGAACGCTGCACCACAGGGCGGAATATGTGGCAACTGATACAGAGTCCAAAGACATAAACATCTCAGAGAAGCTTTGAAAGTGTGTGGCTAACCAGACTGGGCCTTTGTCAAAACAGCAGCAACCAAGCCCAACAGGAACACCAAAACCAGAGTCACATAGTAGGCGAAATATAGTCATCCCATATGTAGATGGAGTGTCGGAGAAAGGAGGATTTTCAACAAACATCACGTCCCTGTGTTTTTCAAACCTAGCAATATACTGAGACAAAAACTGGTATACCCTAAGGATCCAACTCCTAAAGAAAAACAAAGAAATGTGATATATGCAGTCCAGTATAGCGATGAGTGTACAGATCATACATTGGGGAGACAAAACAACTGCTCACCAAGCGTATGGCTCAGCATAGGAGAGGGAACTCTACAGGGCAAGACTCGGCTGTCTTTCTACACCTAAAAGACAAGGGACACTCCTTTGAAGATAGCAAGGTCCAAATCTTGGATAAAGAAGACAGCTGGTTTGAAAGAGGTGTGAAAGTGGCGATTCATGTCAAGGTGGAGAAACCATCCCTGAATAGAGACGGGGGCCTTCGAAACCACCTGTCTGCTACATACAATGCTGTTCTAACATCTGTACCCCCGCATTTTCAGAACCCTTCACATAGCCATTCATGCAACTCTCACAAGTAACACCTGTTTCTAGGAGTAGCATGACAAATTGGTAATCCTATCACAGTATCTACACAGAAGCAACACCTCTGTAATTTTCAGATGTCACCTTTTTGAATTATTTATATTAGATATTCCATGACCTGGATGAATTAAAATCTTCATAGTCATAACTAACTAACCAAGTATGGTTGTTTTTAACACAATTAACATAGTAGTAACATAGGTTGAAAAAAGACACTTGCCCATCGATTTCAATCTTTTATGTGTAAGTGAAACTGCTAATTGATCCATAGGAATGCAATAAAGACTCTCTAAATTGCCTTAGAGGGAGAAAAATATTTTCTGGCTCCACGATCAGACCAATATTGTACCTGTATTTCCTCACTTGCTAAAATACATTAACCCCTTCTTTTAGCTGTCTAATGTATCTGCCAGTACAACTCATTGGAGAGAATTTCACAACTTCACAGCTCTTACTGTAAAAATACCCTTTATAAATATTAAGATGGAACCTACTTTCTTCTAATATGAATTGATGCCCTTGTGTCAGTTGGAAGGACCTATTGTTAAAGCATTGGATTATTGTCCCCTTATATTTATACACAATTATCATATCTTCCCTTTAATGTAAACAGTCCAAACTCGACCAGTCTTTTCTTATAACTAAAATTTTCCATACCCTTTACCAGCTCAGTTGCCCTTCTCTGGACCCTTTCTAATTCTGTAATATTGGTTTTAGTTTCAGTGGAGACCAAAACTGTATACCATATTCTAGATGGGCCCTACCAGTGCTTTGTAAAGAAGACAAATTACCCCCTCCTTCCACAAATCTATGCCCCCTTTAATACAGCTCAAAACCTTGTTTGCCCTTGCAGCTGCTTGCTTGCAATGCCCTCCCCTAAGTTATTAATTAAATAAATGCAGACCTAACACAGAAACCTGTGGGACCACTCTATGTACCCTACTCCAAATAGAGAATGTACCATTGACAACCACCCATTGTACACAATTCTGTTTCCAGTATGTACAACCATAATTACATCATCATCAAGACCAATAGGCCTTAGTTAGAGGCCTCTGTCTAAAGCACTCTGTCTAAAGCTTAAATCCACATAGATCATGTCTACTGCCCAACTTCCTACTTCATACCTCATTATAAAAAGCCATCACATTTATCTGACATGACCTATCCTTCATACAACCATGCTGAATAACACTCACGTTTTGCCATCACAGAGGTCAACGTTATTGGCCTTTTATTGCCTGGCTGAGATTGAAATCCCTTTTTAAATATTTGAATTATATAAACCTTCCAATAAATCAAGGCACCATACCAGTTGACAGTAAGGAAAATCAAAAACCAGGCCTGGCTAAAACTGAGATTAGCTCTTATACTACTAGCGGAGCCTTTGTTGTTCCATTTGTTATTCATTTTGGGTTAAAGATCACAGTATAGCTTGATTTCTAGTAGGGTCCTTAGGTGCCACCTTCTTTCTTCTGTCTTTTGCTGAAGTTTCGGTGCATATGCAGTTGTTTGGGACCGGAAATTTACTACAACTGTGTATGCGCAGAAAACGCTGGTATACTTCTGAAAGAGACTGAAGAAAGAAGATGGCTCCTGTGAAATTCCGTGGCCAGAATCTGCAGGAGGGGTAAGTAGAAAATTAGAGGCATTTGCCCGGGGGCAGGTAGGCTGGGGGGAGGAGAGAGTGGGGTCTACTCAGGGGAGGGCGGATGGATTTTTTCTATTACAGGTTTGGTTTTCTTTTAACAGCCTGGAAACAATAATGCCAGGATTTGTCCAGAACTAGCAGCCTTTTCTCATTGCAACATGTATTTGTCAGCTGAGTCTCTTACTCTCTAACTTAATATTTTTTTATTTTTTATATTGTCTCCACCAAACATTCTTTTTGTATTGTTACTGACTATTATAAGTAACTTAAATTTTATATATGTTAAGGATGGAGCACTCCCACCATATTACCTCTGGGCCCAGCTGATAGGCTTCCAGCAGCATTGTCCAAGGTTGTTGCTCCAATGATCTCCAAAGTGAAGTAACACTACCCCAGTCCATCACAACCTTACTGTCCTCACAGTGAAGAACCTCATACTCTGCATCAAATTAAATACCTAGAGTATAAAGGGGTGACCACTTTTCAAAGGGAGCTAAAATCTCGCACTATCTGTATATAAAGTCCTCTAATACAGTTGCAAAGAGTAATTGTGTCCCCTTGCAACCACAACCTTTTAATTTTTTCCTTTTTCTAACCTTTCTATTTTAATTCTTCCAGTCCTTTTACCAGTTTAGTAGTCCTTTCTCTAGCTCAATAATTTCCGTCTTGAGGATTGGAGCCCAATACTGCACTGCCTAAGCAAGGTGAGGCCTTACAAAGGACCTATAATGAGACAAAATTATGTTTTCTTCCCTCGAGTTAATGCCTTTTTTTATGCAAGACAGTACTTTATTTGCTTTAGTATCCACAGAATGACACTGCCTAGCATTACAAAGTGTGTTATGCGCAAAAATCCCCAGATCCTTCTCAATCAAGGGAACCCCCAGCACACTGCCATTTAGTGTATAACTAACATTTTAGTAATTTCTAAGTATAGTGTATAGCTTTGTACATATCAACATTGGACCTTATTTTCCAGTTTGCGGCCCAGTTTTCCAGTTTAGTCAATTCATTCTGCAAAGTGGCAGCATGGAACTTATCTGCACAATTAAGTATAATCAACAAAAATAGAAATGTTACTTTCACTTCCCGCCTCCAGGTCATTAATAAACAAGCTGAAAAGAAAAGTACCAAGTAAAAACCCATGTTTGTCAACATTGAATCTTATTTTCCAGTTTGCTGCCCAGTTTTCAAGTTTGGTCAAAATGTTCTGCAAAGTGGTGGCATCCTGCATAGAACTTTAGTTTTGTACTATTTCCTATTATGAGCAAAAATATTAACAATACTTACAAGGCCCGCATCCAGGTAACCCATAAACAAGTTAAAAAGCAAAGGACCAAGCACAGACCCCTGCAGTACTCTACATACAACAATGGCGCAATTAAAAATGTTCCACTAAGCATCAGTCTTTGTAATCTATAAAGCTGGACAGGAAAAAACACTGTATTGTAGGGTAAAAAACCTGGAGATTTGTATCCAAAAATTGTACTTTGCACACTGCACTGAAGCTAAGCTTAGGGGTTTGATGCTACATGGCTGATTAAAGCTTATATATTTTTTACATCATAACTGTATAATGTAACATCCCCAATGCAAAAAAAAGAGAAGTGATAGACACAAACAATATTTGTGCAAGAGTAGAGGAAAGTGAATGAATTATTAAGCCCAATAGCAAGGAAAAGTGTTGTTGCTTAATTGTTTTCAAGATTTGTTTTTGCTTTGAAAAGAGATAACTGAGACCTCAAAATTGTAATGGTACTGTATTTTAATGGTAGTCTATTATGGCACAAATCAAAACATGTTATTTTGTAGCTCATTTTCATTCTTTCAAGCATTGTATTGCCTTCATCATCCATTTCCAGAACACCTGAAACATCATGTCAGTCTCAAATCTGTGGGCTTCAAATGCATAGCAGCTTCAAAGGGATTTTCGGTGATATTATCACCAATCCCTGAAATTGTAATTAAATAACAAACTAAAGGAAGAGATGCCACATACATGTATTTTGCTTTTGTTTGTGTTATGGTTCTTCCCTATGGCCACTGCCAAACTTGGTGCTTTCTCTGGTAATGTGAAAACACCAGCAGAGAAGTTTCCAGTTTGCTCTGATCTGTCCCATGGTGTGTGTCATTGACAAGAACTACAAAATTGCATGTTTTCAGCCTGAAATGTGTCCTTGAGATGTGGATGCAGTGCCTAAAAATGCTCATACACAGCGTGGATGTGGGGAATATTGTAGTTTTTATATCGGAGAAGAAAACTCCAAATATCAGGGGACCTTTTTACCCATAAAGAGGATCACCAGAGGCCACTCCTTCAGACTAGAAGAAAAGGACTTTCATTTGAAGCAGCGTAGGTGGTTCTTCACAGTCAGGACAGTGAGGTTGTGGAATGCACTGCCGGGTGATGTTGTGATGGCTCATTCTGTTGATGCTTTTAAGAGGGGCTTGGATGATTTCTTGGACAGACATAATATCAAAGGCTATTGTGATACTAAATTCTATAGTTTGTATAGCTATGGATATATATAATTTATGTGAGGGTATGGACGGGTGTGTGTGTATTCTGGGTTTCATTTGGAGGGGTTGAATTTCAACCCGATTTAACTATGTATCTATGTAGTATTGGCCTATGAAACTATGTATGTATTGTATAGTGCTACTTATACACAAATCACTGTAGAGCAGAACAATACATTCATAGAACAAACAGGGGTCATTACAATAATGAATACAAAGTAAATAATAAATACTGTACAAATAAATGCAAAGTTACAACAAAGATAGTGTTTAGTGTCAAATAAACAAGACAATGGAAGTCCCTGCCCTGTCGAGCTTATAAATCTAATTGTAAAGCATTCAATAAAAACTTTCTAATGTGTCTATTAAGCAGTAAGGCTAGTGTGTATATTTGGGGGTAAATGTGCTGTTGCCTCTATATTGCTGCCTCCCTTTATCTCTTTAACGATTATCCATTTAAAAGGAAAGTAAAGTCTAACTAAAAAAGTAGGCTAGAAATTAACATTATGTTTTGAGCTTCTCTACCAGGCCAAGGCAACCCCAACTCATTAGCATCAAGATCTGTGTCTACAAAGATGCCCCATTGGCTTATAGGAGGAAGTATCCCCTTAAAGGAGAACTAAAGCTTAACTAAAGAAGTGGCTGGAAATGCTGTACATTAAGATTTGGGTTTCTGTACCAGCCCAAGGCAACCACAGCCCTTTAGCAGTAAAGATCTGTGTCAAAGATGCCCCAGTAGATGCCCCATCTTCTTTTCTGCTGATTCACATGCTCTGTGCTGCTGTCACTTACTGAGCTTAGGGACCCACTCACAATATACAGTACTCATAGAATAGAAATGTCACCATATAAGGCTGATTAGTCATTAATACAGACAATTACTACATAGTAGCACAGAAACCAGTGCAATTAGCATCAGAATTTAATAATCAGCCCTGTAGCATCAACAACCCCTAAGCTTAGCTTCTCAACGGATGCTCAGAGCCCTCTGAGTAGGTGAGTGTCACAGACAACCTGTGACAAGTTTGAAGTTCTGGATCATTGCTGGATCATTGCTGCTACTGACAAGCTGAAACTTTAGGCTGGTGCAATAAGTGCATTATATAAAATATGGCATTATGGCCATATTCATTTTTAGGGTATAGTTCTCCTTTAATGATAAACCTTTACACAGTACAGTACAGTTCTCCACCACTCAACCTCATCACCACAACCCTCAATGTAGGTAATTACTTTTAAGGAACTAATCAGAAGTAAGGAGGAAAACAATATGATATTATTGTAAATTCCTCATTCATTTTCGAGAATATCATGGCATGTAATTTACAAAGAAAAGTCCCGGAATTCTTACAGTTAGCTAAGTCTGATTTGAAAAAAAAAAAAAGATATACATGACTTGTACAACATGCAGTATTTTGATCACATTCATTATGCTGTCATACAATATGTCTCAATAACATAAACTATATTCTACTTTATAAAAATTATTACGTCTGAAAATCCAAACATTCGTGAGACATCAGAGTTCTGGTCAAGAATCCAGAAAGCACCCACACTGACTTTTTTTTTTTTTTTTAATACAAAAACTGAATTTAGTGCTTCATTAGCGCATTAGCACATTAAGAGGTTTTCTGTAACAAAGTTCAGGCAATAATGATGGATTACTTCTCATTATAGTCAAAGTCAAGCTGGTAATGTCATTCTCTGCTGCCAACAATAGTTAGGCCCTCAGCAGAAATGTCCCACTCTGTATATCAGCATCTAAAAATATAAAGAGCTGATATAGGAATTTGTTTTTAAAATAAAACCAGTCAGTTTTTTCATTCTATAGAATGGCGGTATTGTATATGGCATATTTACATATAATCCAGATAAATGCCTAAACTGCCGCCAAGATTATACTGTATACATACAACACTAAAGCCCATGAGACATTAAAATCAATGAGAAAAATGTAAAATAATACATTTTGCTCTTTACTACACATTCACAAGCACAGCCAATCTATTCATTGCCGATCTCTTTCATTTTCAATATATTGTGCTTTCTGATCTGATGTGGGGAAAAAACAGTGTAAAACAAAAAAATTTTTTTTATGTAAATTGCAAAAGTGCTCAGAAAAAAATTGAGTAATCAAATAGACATACTGTTTACATCATTATTAGTTTCAAAATAAAAGATTCTATAACATCATTGCATAATACACAAAGCCATTAATGCATTGTAAATAATATCATGAATAAAGTATGCCCTATTGTAAAATATAAGGATATTGTAGGTTACCGAGGAGTTCCATGATCATATAATACTGCATATACAGGTCATGGAACTCCAAGGTGACTTTTAATATCCTCATATTTTACAACAGGGGGAACTTTATTTGTTATAATAAACAAGAGTCATGTGACAGAATCATTAAAGGGGTTGTCCACCTTCAAACAACTAGTTGTTTTCAGATAGATCACCATAAATAACGACTTTTTCCATTTACTTTCTATTTTCTATTTGTAACCGTTTTTCTAATATTGAAGTGTAAAGTGTAATTTTTCACCTTCTAAAGCAGCTCTGGGAGGGGGGTCGCCGACCCCCCCAACTGTTCTAAGCTGATACATTTAATGGATACATTTCTTATCTTTGTCCCTGGCAGCTGTTAGAATTGATACAATAGTTGCTAATACTCCAGAGATGTTGCTGTGAAATGGATCAATTAAATGTTGCAAAATTGTTTAGAGTTTAGAGTCTGCACCTGAATTACTGAGCTGCCAGACTCAAACACCACAGACACCAACATTCAACTTTACACTTAGATTTTGGAAAAACAGTAAAAAAATAAATAATGGAAAGTAATTGAAAAAAGTCTTTATTTATGGAGAACAATCTGAAAACAACTGAACAGAAAAAAGTGTTTGGAAGGTTAACAACCCCTTTAAAGGAGAATTCTACCTGTGGGGGGAAAAATCCATAGCCTCCACCCCCAGGTAGACCCCCTCCCTCCTCTCCCCAGGCTAACTACCCCCCCCCCCATACGCCATACTTACCCTTCGCCGCAGATTCTTCCAGCGGAGTTGCACGCAGCCATCTTCTGTGATCTCTGTAAGCTGACTGGGAGATTGGCAATTTCCATGTAGTTTTGCGCATGTGCAGTTGCGCAAAATGACAAACCGCTCCAACTGCGCATGCACAGAAATGCTGATCTCCCAATCAGCTTACAGAGATCGCAGAAGATGGCTGCGTGCAACTCCACTGGAAGAATCTGTGGCGAGGGGTAAATATGGAGTATGGGCCATCCCCCGGGGGGTAGTTAGCCTGGGGGGGAGGAGGGAGGGGGTCTACCTGGGGTGGGGGGTACGGGTTTTTTCCCCACAGGTTAAATTCTCCTTTAAGCTCCGATTAGAACTGATGACATCACTAAGCACCATTTATAAGCATGAAATTTACAGGATATTCATGGCTCTTGTATATTAGAATTGTATAAATACTGCTTAATGATGTCATAAATTATAACTGGTGCTTAGGGGCAGATTAATCAAGGGTCGAATTTCGAAGAGAAAATACTTCGAAATTCGACCATCTGATTTAAGTCAAAAAAAATTTCAATAGAAATCAAACTGTTTTCGAATTCGAATTGTTGGAATCGTACAATTAAATCGTTCGATTTGAACGATTTCACCAAAAAACAAACAAAACATTGACTTCACAAAATTAAGCCAAAACCTCCATATAGGTTATAGGAGATCCCCCATAAGCTAAAACAACAATACAACAGTTTTAAGGTGGCGAAGGGTCGAAGTAAAAATAAAAGAGACAGAACTTCAATTTTCGAATGGTCGAATTTTTCTATTCAAATCTATTTTTTTTTCAATTCGAATAGAATTTTGGCCTATTTCATAGTCAAAGTACCCAAAAATGACATTGAAATTAGATTTTTTAAAATTCAAATATTAACTTTGACCCTTGATAAATCTGCCCCTTAGTGTTACGAGTCACTTTGGCTGTGTGCCTTTATATGGTGAAGGGTCAAATATATTTATAATTCTAAAAAATCCCAACATAGTTAATCATATGATTTCCATAATAGGGCAGTTGATCTCTGCATTTGCAGAGATTAAGGGGCTAATTGCAGTGTACACAAAAAAAAGGAAACATATGGCTGCAAACAGGTCCCCAAGCTTTACTGATGCATTATTGTTACTGTACTCTGTCTAATAAAGAAACAGGGAAGTGACATTGTGGTGTGATAATGCAGAGGTATAAGCTTATATTCTCTGGTTCTTTTTTCGTCCCAATACATTAAGGGGGTTATTTATCAAAGGTTGAGCTGTGTTTTTCCTGAATATTTTAGGGTTTTCTTTTTATCAGTAAACATTTTTTGGGATAACAAAAAACCCTTATTTTTTTCAGGAAATACCACAGCTCCACCTTTGATAAATAACCCCCTTAATGTATTAGGGGGGGGTTAACATTTTTATATTTCCCATGCCCTTTCTCAAGTGCCTTTTCTACAGAAAAAATACAACCTTGATTGACTTTCCACATAGTTTAATTCTGCTTGAACATCTCTGCACTCCCTGAAACCTTTTAGTATCAAGGCAAAATTATGTTTTTGTCCCTCGCGTTAATGCCCTTTTTATACAAGACAGCACTTTATTTGCCTTAGTAACCACAGAACAATTCTGCCTAGTGTTATACAATTTGTTATCCACAATAATCCCCAAATCCTGCTCTATTAAGGAAACCCCCAACACACTACCATTTAGAGCAGGGGTCCCCAACCTTTTTCCAACCGTGAGCAACATTCAGATGTAAAAAATGTTGGGGAGCGACAAAAGCATGAAAAATGTTGGATGGTGCCAAATAAGGGTTGTGATTGAATATTGGTGGCCCCTATGTGGACTGGCAGAGTACAGGAGCGTTTGTTTGGTAGGAACCCTGGTTTTTATACAATCCAAGCCTGGAATTTAAAAATAAGCACCTGCTCTGAGGCCACTGGGAGCAACATCCAAGGGGTTGAGGAGCAACATGTGGCTCACGAGCTACTGGTTGGGGATCACTGATCTAGAGTATAACTCACATTTAGGCATAACCTTGCACTTATGTAGCATGTATGTTAATTCTACCAAAGTGCAAATACCTGCATGTATCAACAGTGAACCTCTTTTACTAATTTGCTGCCCAGTTCTCCAATTTAGTCAAATCTCTCTGCAAAAGGACATAATACAGAATGGAACTTAGTTTTGTAATTTTGCACAATTTAGTATCACCATTAAAAATTGTACTTATGGTAACCTTAAATATTTGGGTACTCTCTAGCAAATCAGAATAATATAGCAGAGATTTGGTTGAATTGGGGTGTAACCATGCAAACTGTGGACTATCAGTGTAACTGGGCTAGGCCAGGAAGAAATATAAGCAGGTGGCACTACGGTGAGATGGATCCTGTGACATAATGGGGCTCATTTAAAAGTAAATCTGCACCTGGGCAGTATCCCATAGTAACCAATCAAATATTTGCTTTCAATGTTTAATCTGCAGCTGCCAGTAAAAAGCCTGTCACTGATTGGTTGCTATGAGCTACTGCCCAGGAGCAAATTAGCCCAGTGTTTATAAATGAGCAAAGCAGCTCTACTTAGAATTCTTCTGTACATTGAAGTCTCCTTAGCACTGTAAATAAGCAGTCTGCATTTAATTTCCTTCCACGTTGGTTAATAGGAGCTACTGTGCAGTGCCGACTTTGTATTATGGCCTCTAATGAAATAAGCAAATCTCATTTGAGTGATGAGTGGATTGAATGTTCCCAGAAGCCATATGGGAAAAGGAATGTTATATTTTCTATTTTGCATTTTAGAATGGCCTTTACCCTCATCATAACCTTTTACCACTGTAAACTGTGTTTGTGCAGCACCATGGATTATAGAAACAACATAAATGCATTTTACTTATTATTTGGGCCAATTGGGTTTGTGGCGGGCTGGTTAAATTGGGTTTGGGGGTGGGCTGGGCCAATCAGGTTCAGCTGTGGCCTGGGCCAATCAGGTCTGAGCGGGCTGGGCCAATCTGGATTAGGGGTATTCTGGGCGACTGGGGGATTAAGGGAATAGGAATCAGAGCTCACACTGGAGCGGGGCCCCCATAAGAGTGGGTCCCAGTTGGTTCAAATTGGTCCAATGTGCTTAAGACCGGCACTGTTTCTTTGGTAAAAACACGTTGCTGGAAGATTTGCTAAATTGTGCAGGAGTCTGGTAAATAAATCCACAGAGTGAGGACACTCGCTATAAGTACGCTGCTACGGCTAACAAGATTTTCTTGACAAACATGGTACCATGTTCCCAGTATATTGTGATATATAGTATTAGCGACAGATATACAATAGCGGTTTGTTATGATCATCAATAGCGCTGTTTTGTTGGACATAAGGATGTTCAGAACACAGTAAAAAAAAATATCTTTATTTCTTATTATCTACTAAGGCTTTTGTTTTATTTTCCCTATATATTTGTCTAATGGAAATATGGCCACAAGACTTTTTGTGCCTCAGGCTTTGGTAATTTCATTCATTTTACAAGAACAGAATTGTGTGATTTTAGGTGGATAATAGCAAACTTGTGGTTTTTTTGTAAATGGCAACTCCCTATACCATAATAATAATAATTCCCTTAATTACGCTTCTACCTTTGGATGGCTGTGATTGTGGAGGCTGCTCTTAGCCATCATTAATATAAATATTTATTACAGCTCTGTTGTGATGTGTGCCTTGCCCACACAGCCTGTCTATGTCTTTACCTTATAGGAATTAGACACATATCCAGAGGGGTCATTGTTCCATCTGTTACAGTTTGATGTTATTGTTCAAGCAAATCTTTAGCCAATTGGTATACCACTGTGAATGTGAATATACTCTACATGCACTGTGCTGTGGTGTAAATAGACACAATCTGCTGCCTATTTCACTGCCTTCATTCTAGAGACCTGCAGCGGGTCGAGTATCCATGGATTAGCTGCAAAAACCTGCTGTACCCTGCGGGTTGTGGGTAGAAGTTCCGGGTGTGGGATTTTGCGGTTGCGCTGCAGGTCTTCTCAATATTCCTTTTTTTCTGATCAAGCCAACTTCCGGTTTACAATGAAAACATGTCCTGATTCTTGATGGTGAGCAGGTCGTGGAGAAGGTACTTGCGGGTCGGGTAGCAGGTCCATGTGGATAAGAATGTGAGTCCAGGTTGAGGATTGCAGGTTGTGGGTACAGGTAGGGTACAGGTTCCAAAAATGGACCATCACAGGACTCTACTTCATTCTACTTGCCATATGTCTGCTGCATACCTCCCAAATGTACCTTTTTCAGAGTACAGTCCCTCTTTTGACAGCTCAACCCCCAGTCCTTCATTTGTACTGGAAAGCCCCACTTTTCTCTGCACTGAACAGCCAGAGAAAGAAACAAAGATTTCAACTTTATTGGCTTTTGGCAGAGAGCCCCGAACAGCTGGTGATGCATTGTAACTATTTTGAGATAAGAAAATAAGTAATTGTAACAGTTTAGATACGGAGAAATATGTTCAAAGTTTAATAATCTGCAAAATTTTGTAAACTGAACATGATAATTAGGGGTTGTAGCCACACAAAAGGGCTTGGCAAAATTTTTTTGTCCCTCTTTTTACTTCCAAAATGTTGGGAGGTATGCTGCTGCAGGAGTCCTCGTCACTCAGTTTCTCTACCCACATTACTTGCTGCTTTTTGCTTCCAGTGAGTCAAACCTCACATAACCTTTAGGAATGTTCAGTGCAAAAGTAAAAACTGGGTAAATAGATAGGCTGTGCAAAATAGAAAATGTTTCTAATATAGTTAGTT
>CM044445.1:101827762-101855561 GCA_024363595.1 Xenopus borealis
ACTAGCATCCTTCATCAAGAAGGTCCAGATGCTGTTGAAAATTCCCTTGTGTATAGCAACGATTGCGATGAACCACCAGTATGTTTTGTCATTGAAATATTACATGTCATTTTAATTACTTTCGCTTTGATGATGATGCTATGGTGGCCCCGATGGAACCCTCATATGCAAATCTTTATTTTGAAATGACACACATTTGTTCTAAATTCAAACAAAATATTATAACGTTTTATTGACCATGTCATTCTTATTTGGAGAGTAGATTCGGTATGCTTCAATAAGATGTTAGATGCTTTGAATCATTGTTCCGAGTATATTAAATTTACAGCTAATTGCGGCACAGAAATTGAGTTTTTGGATCCTGGAATTTCTGCCCACAACCCGTAGGGTACCGCAGGTTTTGCTGGTACCCAACCCGCTGCTGGACTCTACTACCAGTTGCCACACACCTAAGTTGAAACAATCTTTACCAATGTTGCAGGGTTTTGAAGAACAATTCCAACAATTCCATTTATGAGATACAACTGTCACAAATGAAGGAGAGATTCCTACAAAGGGGTTACAGGCACATATGTTGGATAAGGTGCTAGCCAAAGCTAAACACAAAGGGGTAAATTTATCAAAGGGTTATAAATTTATCAATGGGTGAAGTGAAAGTTCATCCTTTGATAAATACGCCTTTAAAAATCCTATAGAAATGAATGGAGAGCGGCGGAATTTCCCTCTAGTGGCAGAACTTCACTCTTAACTTCACTCTTTGATAAATATACCCCAAAGTAACCTTGGTTGGTAATGACACACAAGAGTTGAATCCCTTCATCTGTTCCACCTGTTTTAATGATTTGTCAGAACCCCGCAGCAGAGTTATTAGATCAAATGGGAATATTATTACAGCTGATGAATGGTTGGGGGATTTATGTCCAAAATCACACATGATTGGTTCTCGTAGAGGCCTGAAATTGAGGGATCGTTTGTTAAAAAATGAACTGGTAAATTGTTATAAAAAACAAAAAACTGTGATTTCTCAGTTACTAGCAACAAAAGAATGGGGATGTTATTGATGTCCAAAATGTTTGTCTTGTCGATATTTAATGCCAGGAGTTTTCTTCATCCAAGGACTGGGCATCGATTTAAAATTCGTCATCATATTACATGTACCACCACCCACGTGATTTTTTTAAATCACATGCCCTTGTGGGCTGTCATACAGTATGTTGGCAAGACCGATTTAATGTTGAGACTTCGCATGGATTCCCATAGATCATCCATAAATACAGCATATAGGGATCAGAAGACCACTAAACCTGTGTCCAACCATTTTTTGCAGGCTGGAGATAGATTGCCCATGTTCAGATACTTAGCCATTGATCACATACTCATGATAAACAGAGGTGGAGACAGGTCTCACCTTTTATTACAACAAGAAACTGTTTGGATCAAAACCCTGGTCACATTGGCACCAATGAGTTTAAATGAATATTGTTCATTCAGTTGTTTTTTGGAGAAGCGTTATTTTTGCTTTTGAGTGGTTATAAATTATTTTGATGAGATTTTTCCATTTATTAATTAAAATTTGTTCAAAAAAAACATTTTCTAGTAGTAGCAACAATGTTAGCCTTCATCAGTTTTAATTATGCATATCGTGAGAATCATGATGTAGGTTTAATGATGTCGCTATAGGGGGAGGCTGATGCAGTTTTTAAATTCACTTACTTTATTGCTATTGTAACTACTTTGGAGTACATGTTGAGAAAGGTTGCAAACAACAACCGAAATGTTGATGTACACCAAAGGGCCGATTTACGAAATTCACATGAAATGATCGAATACCGATCATAGGAATTTTTTGTGAAATTGTAAAGTAAAATTTTGCCTCTTCAATCATTGAATATCGTATATCCAACAGATCGAATGATCGGATATTCGATGATCGTAGGAATCAAAATTTTAAATTTATTCGACAGCCTACTTTGCCAGATTGAACCTACCGAATTGAGACTTAGGGGCAGATTTACTAAGGGTCGAATTTCGAATGGCACAAAAATTCGAAATTCGACCAGGGAATAGTGGGGGAATAAAAAAAATTCGAATTTCAAATTCAAATTTTTTTGCGCAATTCGATTGATTGAATGATCGAATAGGGAAAATTCGATCGAATTCGAATCGAATTTTCGAATGATTTTTAAGCGATCGATCGAATTTTTCTTATTCGATCTTAGGGAATGATCCCCATTTGGGCAGGTTTAATCTGGCGAAGTAGGTGATCGAATTTAAATTTAAAGGGGAAGTATTCGACCATCGAATTTTCGAATATTCAAATCATGCGAATTCGAATATTCGATGGTCGAATTAGGTCGAATTTGTCTAATTTGCATATTCGACTTTAGAATTCAAATTTTTTTGAAAATTCGATCGAATATTCGAATCCTTCATGTGAATTAATGTGAATTTAGTAAATCTGCCCCTAAGTCCTGCTTGAATACCATTTGTACGATCGGAACAGTCGATTGCTCGAATCGTACAAATTTTTTGGACGCTAGAATGAAATTTCACAATTTTTCGTGAAATCGAACGAACGGTATCCGATCGTAAGAATTCATCGAGAGATCGTATTGCGAGAAAAATGATAGCCTAAAACAATTCGATAAGCATTCGACCATCGTAATATGTATTGAGCACATGTTGAATAAAGGGTACATAGAGAGTCTTTAACTACACCATTGCAAGCAATTTTTATATATTAAAAGTTTGACACCATAAAGAAATTATGTATGTGGGATAATAGCATGGAGGATATGATGTAGATATGAAATGCTAAATGGCTGCTTTATTTATCCTTGTACTTTGCAGGCCTGGATCTGGCAAAAACCAGGTGCAATGCCAAGAATGCTTCTCAAGCTGATGGTAAATATTACCAAATTAGTTATATCCACATTTTAGTAAAGTGCTGATGACGAGGTGAATTTTAGTTTTTTGGTGAAAGGTCATCACATTTTTAACATTTCACAAATTAGTAAAAACGCCACTGTCACATTTTACACTATCCACAGCAGACTTCATTTATATGTTTAGTGACTGGATGTTTATTTGCATTTTTTTTAGCAACAGCGCAATCCTCTCTTTCACTCAAAGGATAGTTCTGGTAGAAGCGCTGGGCACAAGTGTTGAATAATTATGCTCACATAGAATTGTATGCATTTACAGAGCAGGGCTCATTCAATAATGCAAATGTATAGCACAAGGGGGGAAAAACACGCACATTGCTGTTTTTCACCCACAATGCGCAATTTCCCCAGAACTCCAGCTTAATAGTGTGTTTGTCAACTTTCAGACAATCTACCAAGGTGCAAGTTACTTGAATATGTAGGGGCAGGCTGTCTACTCAAATCGCATCCTAGATGACCTTCAGGCTGTGCTTGGCCAGCTCCATAGCTCGGGAATCTTGCAGTCTTTATTACAAGTGGAATAGCAGCCAATCAGCAGGTAGCATTTACTAGTCAGCAAATGTGATTGATTGATATGGCTAAGTAGATTTTCGGAAATGTGGATGGATCTATTTATTTGTTAACAGCTTGCAGTTTTGGGTCCCTCCACTCTATTATTCTTAATTAGTGTGTTGTCCTACCACATTCCAGCCAATGACTGATGTGTACAACATATTCCTTGATGTCATGCACACCACTAACTGGCTGAAGTTCCACTGTGTATCCCTCCATCTTGTGGCCTTTTATATGCCCCTCAAAAAGTATGTGTGAACTCTTCAGGGACACTTAAAGGGGTGGTTCACTTTTCAGTTAACTTTTTGTATATTATAGAATTGTCCATTCTTTTCAATTGTTCTTGATTATTTATTTTTATAGTTTTTTTATTATTTGCTTTTTCCTTCCTGAACTTCACATTAATAAATGAACACTTTGTAATCTTAATTTTTCAATTCAGTTTTTGAATTGCAAGCCCCATATATATATATATATCTCACTACAGGTATTGGATCTATTATCCAGAAACCCATTATCCAGAAAACTCCAAATTATGGAATTGTCATCTCCCATAGACGCAATTTTATCCAAATTTTTTTAAATGATTTCCTTTTTCTCTGTAAAAATAAAACAGTACCTTGTAGTTGATCCCAACTAATTGATCCTTATTGGAAGCAAAGCCAGCTTATTGGATTTATTTAATGTTTACATGATTTTCTAGTAGACTTTAAGTAGGAAGATCCAAATTATGGAAAGATCCATTATCTGAAAACCCCCAGGTCCCGAGCATTGTGGATAACTGGTCCCATACTTGTACTATTATTTACCAGTGCCAACTAAAAAACTTATTTTAAAGGACAAGTAAAGGCAAAAACAAATCTAATTTTTTTCTTTATTGAAAAAGAAATCTATCTCCAAAATACTTTAATTACAAAATGTGTACGGTTTTAATAAGAAAACTTGACTGTATGCAGTGAAATTCTCCCTTCATTTATTGATGTGGATAGGAATTGTCAGACAGTCCCTAACTGCTGGGCAGGGAAACAATCATACTTATGAACAGCAGGGGGAGCCCCACCTTAATTCTCAGCCATGCAGAACTCCAGCAGCTTTGTTTGTTTCCCTATAGAGCAGTCGACGACTGTGTAGAGATTTGTATTGGATTTTATTTTTGCTTTTACATCCCCTTTACTGTTTCCAACTCCAGCTGCAGGGACAAAGATCATGGAGCCAGATTTAAACAGATAAACTGGGATTCTATTTGGAGGATTATTTTGCTGCAGCCACTGGTTCTGCAGAGTTGAAGAAAGTTTGTCAAACAATACAAAAACTATAAAATCCACATTAGATTACATGACAACACAGGACCCAGTGTAGTCTGTATATTCTGATTATTAATCAGTCTTGCTGGCAGAAATTTAATTAGAGCGTCCGAAAAATTCATACGAATCGAACGATCGAACGCTCCGATCGTACGAATGGTATTCGAGCAGGACTTAAGCTGGCCATAGACGTAAAGATTTTTGAAAGATCCAATGGTTATCGTGAGACCGCGATTGTCTCAAAACAATCGTTTAAATGCCTGTGTCCATCAACTAAAAAGACCATTTCAGGAGATATTGCAGCAAAACTGAAGGATCGCAGCCTGCTTGACCCTGCAAACATAGGTAGATTGCATGGGGACCGATAAAGATTTTCTAACCTGGCCGATCAATCATCAGACCAATGTCGGATGAAAAATCGTGAGATGAACGATCGTTTGTATCCCACTAACCGCACGATAATTTGACAGATTGGTCGGACTTCCCTAAGATCGGTCGTTCGGCAGGGAAAAATCGTTGCGTCTATGGGAAGCTTAAGCCTCAGAAATCTATGGGGAGCTTCCCATAGGCTTCTATTACAATTCGGTAGGTTCAATCTGGCGAAGTAGGCAGTCGAATAAATTTTTAATTTTGAATCCTACGATCATCGAATGATCGAATATCCGATCATTCACTCTATCCGATATTCGATGATCAAAGAGGCCAAATTCGCATATAAGATTTCACGAACAATTCGTACGATCGTTATTCAATCCAATTCGATCGAACTTCGATCATTTCACGTGAATTTCGTAAATCCGCCCCTTAGTGATTCCATATCAAATACTCTTTAATATAAGCAACTATTTGTAAGCTACAGAACTGCATTTAAAACAAGAACATGCCTTGTTATAATAACCGTTCATAAGGCTGCATGGGATTATGTAAAAAGGTAGAGCAACAGGGAAAATGTGTATTAGTGCTGTTTAATTCAGCACTTTGCTATTTTTAGCCTATATCTTTGTTTTCTCCAATTTGCTTGGTACCATGACATGATTATCTTGTTTCCACCATGGCCAATTTCCCTTGTTTGTTTTCGAGGTGTAGCCACACATTTGTAGAGCCGTAGTAGTAGCAATCACCCAGCCACATTCCTTCAGCACTGGGTACCATTCAGCTTCAGGAGCATTATTACATCTTTTGGGGAAGGAAGGAAATTAAGCAGCAGGAAATTAGCTAATTGGTTTTTAACAGTGTGCCCAGTCAATCCTGTTTAAAAATTATTAATCAGACGCAATGTGCAGACTACAATGCATATCAATGCCACCAATCTGCCATCTACACCATTTATTTAATGCCTTTTCAACAGTAGGAGTGATAGCTATACAAAACACAGGATATTCTCATTTGGCTTTACTTGTTCCCACATGAGCCTTGTGAGGTCATAAGGAACATAAACCCACAAATTGCATCAGTCCAGCTACACCATTCTTAAATGTCACACCCAGCTTGGACGGCAAGGGGACACAGGTGATTGTATGACCACAGCTAAAGAACTACACGTTATCAGTCTCTTCTGGTGTTTTAAATATATTTGAAATAGGGTTGGGAACATTATAAACAAATGGTTGGCAGATATCTACACACTTGCCTTTCCAAATGTTATGAATATAAAATAAAATGTGTGTGTGCCATTTCTGAGGAACCCATATCAGATGGTACTACTTGGAAGAAACCAGGCTAGCTTTCTCCCAAGATGTATGTGTTTTTTTTATAATGAGGTTGATATTTAATTTTTCCAACAAACAGCATAGTAGCACCCACTTATACTGTTAAATACAAACAGATAAATATAAGGCTGCTTGTGTGGAAAAAAAACCTAAAGTGGAAGCCAAATACTACACTCGTGGAATAGCTGGAGTACAAAACAGACCAGATATGGTTCAGGAGCTAAAAAAGACAAATAGGTCAATCAGGTATAAAAATGCTGGTAAGATAGGAGATTGTATACAGACCAAGGTTAGGTGGGGATAAAGGGTAACTAAATCAGTCAGCCCAAGGGTCACGTAGAACAAATCAAGCATAGAAGACAGACCTTCAGAATGGATGGGTACTTGGCCAGGAACAGAACCCAAAGAAATGTCAAAGCCATAATGCAACTGAGCAGACACTGAATGTAACTTAACTGTATCATGTAAGTATTACCAATTACTTAGAAATGAGTCTGAGACCCTGAAGATGGCATGCACAGGGGCAAATCTACCCCAGAAATGAGGCAGCAACAGAAACCCTCAAAAGCAGAATAACTACAGAAGCTCTCAAACGCTTGGAAGATTGGAACCATTTGATGACTAAAAGAGAAACATGTGAAACATAACATTTAAAAGTGGAGGCTATGAATCCTTCAGCCCAAAAAGACAAAAAATGCCAGATGAAAAAGATGACTATAAGCAAGTATATTGCAGTATAAAAACTAGAACTGATTGATGGGCCAAGTATATGACAAGCTGCAATAGCAGTGAATGACCCAAAAAGTTTTAGTGGTGGTGCTTTACCCATTTTCTTAGATGACCTTGCTGACTCCTGTCTGAACCTAACCTTTTCCTGTATTCTTGACACTTCCTTGTCTTTTAAACAATTCATGTACAATGCCCTTTGTTTGCCTATCTGTGGACTTTTGCCCTTAAGTCTATGTTAGGCTTTTTCAGAACACCCAGAACTTCATGTCTTATCAACTGGAGGCAGCCAAAGTGAACATTTGTAGATAGAAGAGAATGTTGAGCCATGGTCCCTATACATCCCAACGTTTCCCCCTACATTTGGGCTACTGAGTTGGGATAAAGGCGTTTGTGCTTTAAGTGAACTGACAGAAATAGTTTTAAAAAGTAGCAACACCAGAAATGTAAATGGTATTGGTAGAACATCTTCCAAAGCACAACAGGAGGCTCATTCACCCTACACCAGTGAAACGTAAACCCCCCCAAATGGAAAGTGGCCACATGTTATTTCTTTCTTACTGTGTCAGTGAAACAGAAAGTTGTTCATTCCAAACCTTCCCATATGCAATCAAGTGCAGAAAATCACACCCACACATACATTATGTCAGTTATTAGCCACAGAGTATGAAGAAATAATAATTAGCTTTCTTCACATTCTGGACAGTGAATGGATTAAGCACAGTTTAACAGTGAAACATGGGCAGATTCGGGGAGATTTAGTCGCCTGGCGACTAATCGCCTGTTCTTCTGGACAACAATCTCCCTGAATTGCCTTAACGTGTCTTCCCATCAGCTATAATGAAAAGTTGCCTGCCCTAAGCACACGCATTGCTTCATTTTCCGAAGTCGTCCGAAGTTTCCTTTTGAGGCAACTTTTTAAACGAAGCACCGCGTGTGCTTAGCGCAAGTGACTTTTCATTACAGCAGAAGGGAAGACACGCAAAGGCAACTGAAATCTCCCCGAATCTGCCCGTGTGTCAATTTGTATGCCCATACTATTTTCTGAAGTGGTCCTTCATGGTCGTGCCTAAATTGAGTTGGATCTTTTTCAACACTGTTGGTAAAAGCCCAAGGGGCTGTAATTGTGGGAGGAAACAGCTCATGCTAACCCACACAGCCATGGGGAAAAAATACAAACATACAAACTCCTTATTGTCTGCCATAAAACTTAAGCAGAAAGAGAAGAGCAGAATTACACAGCTCTTTTATACAAAATGCTTTAAACATTTGACAAACTCATTATTCATATTTAATGTATTACTTTTCACTCTGTCACATCTGGGGCAGCGTTGTAAAATCACTTGTTGATATTTGGATGTTGTCCATTTATATGTCTAGTGATGAGTTCTCCAGCACGTAAACTTTATAGGAACGTGCATATTAGATTGGGATATAGATAACAGTCCTCAGAAGAACATCAAGCTAAGCTCACCTCGGGCTTCACGGCCCAGCAACAGGGCCTTGCTTTATTTAGGAGCCAGGATATGCAATAAACAATTGTTACTGCCAGAAAAAAACAGCTGATTTTCCAGAATCTGAAAGCATTTATTAAGTCCTGTCCTCTGTCTTGAACCTCAGCTTTTCTCTGATGCACCAAATAGAATATGAAGAAACTTTTCCCTGGAAATGTTCTCCCTTCTCTGGAATCCAAATAAATACATGTTCTAATGGTACCATAATTATAATTACACAGAAATCTTCCTGCATACTCTCATCCATGATTAAATAGTTGAATTACTTTAAACTGTATTAGACAAAATCTTTAAAATCCATGTTGCCTTCTCTTCCAACCACAAGGTGGTGACCCCTGCAGCTGCCCATATTAGGACTCATTAAGAAATATATGTGCAAGTGTGCCTAAGCTCAGATGGATGCAAGGCTGTGTATGTGTGTTGCCGCTATTCATTAGACTTGTGTCCAAACATTACAGGATTTTACTAAAGTAGTGTAAATATTGATATTTCCTATTATCATTTCTAAAAAGAAAGGAGTAGGATATTTACTTACTCTAATTTCCCAGAAAAACAACCAGATGTTTAATTTCATTGCAGCAGACCAGTCAATCCTTAATGAAGAAATATTGCTATGGGTTACTAGTCCTGGGAAAACCCTGCCACTATTGCTGAATTCCTGCCCATGTTTACTAATCTGAAGTCTCACACCTGGAATCATATCAGCCATAAAGAAAAGCATTATAAAGCGTAGTGATGCTTAACAGGTCCACTTTACAGGCAGGAGTCTATCTATATGTTCTGCAGAGGCATTACAATTAGAATGAGCCTGGCACTGTCTCTTGTTATGTCAAATTATCCACTTCTAATTTCATTGCAAAACATAAAATAGAAAAGAAAGCCTGGCAATGATTGCCTCTTTCTGTTAAGGAGATAACTGTTATGTGCTCATTATATCATTGTTTTCTTGCTCGGTCCTGTGTGCACATTTGGTCAGTTTTAGACCCTAGAGGCCCATAAAGCTGTGGTGCTCATGGAGACCTTGGGGACTTTGCACAAATACATTTATTGCAAACAGAAATCCTCTGTGTTTGTGAGCCCATACAGATGCCAAAAATCGGACCCAATTAAAAAAAAAAAAGAAAAAGCAGCACCCAATTGTTTTCATTGATGCAAAAGGCAACATTTGAACAACTGAGACAAATATGTTGCTATGAATATGAATGGTAGTTTTGATCTATACACAATAACATCAACATCTTTGGTCTTCAAAACATTTGCTGTGTTGGTTGGTAAATAAAAGAAACAGGAGCTTCTTTTTGGCCTCCGGAAACAAATGAATATACAGTATATAGAAGACTCCTAAAAAAACCCACTGGGCATGTTTGTCTCTGAGTTTATATACCAAACAGGAGTAGCATTCTTTTCATTCATGTGCTTGAATATTGTAGTGTTTTTGATAGATTTTTCAAGCTTTTCCCATCACATTTGCAAGCAAGAATTGTGTGTGCAAAAAATACTTCATGAGACTTAAAGTAAACATAGATGTTACAATTAATTTTTCATTTCAATAAACATATGTAGAGCTGAATCGTCAGATATACAAGGAGAAACAATAGAATTCCACCTGTATATGTTGATTCAGCACTAACAATGGCTGACGTTGAGGTGCCTTCAAAGGTGGCCAATCAATATTTTCCGGCCAGATGAGCCGACCAATAGCCAAGTTTTCTGCTGATATCGGTCACCTCGTCTCCCACCGTACACACACCAAATATCATACGAAAATTTGTTTTGTATGATATTATCAGTGTGCCTATGGCCACCTTAAAGTTGGTCATAGACCATAATATCTGGTCATCTGGCAAGACAGTCAAACAAGAGTATCTTTCCCTGATATGTTCATCTAAGGCTTTAATCCAATCATTGGTCCTAGGCTCAAACAATAGCATTTTAACAGGGGAAATATGAGCTGATAGGCAAGGGCCACATCAACTAGCCAATGTGGTCCCTTATCTGACGGGAAAATTATATCTGCCTGATTTTTTGCCAGATATTGGTCAGGTAGGCCCATCAAAGGACTCCATTCATTAAAGGTACTTGTGTCTAAACAAATTCCTTGCACTTCCATATTATTGTGTTAAACACCAAAGTGTCTGTCCTGTTATTCTACGGAATTGTGAGCAAGTGAGCATATTGATATTGGGGAAACCCTGGAGCTACCACCAGTCTGAGTACGGAGGTAAATTCAAGGTTCCCCAGCAAGTTGTGTCGATGGGTGCAGCAGGCTTGCGCCAAAAGGACCACAAACTAATGGCATTTTAATGTAAAGTGCTGGAAGTGGAGCAAACCCCAGGCTGACACACTCCCTGTGGGTCTGCAATTACACTGAACTTTTGTGAAACAGAGTTGCATTGTGAGTTAAAAAGATGATATTTTGGGATTCAAATTTCCACTTTTAAGCGTTTTGGTTTTTTGGCAGTCAACCAAAGATCAAATCACTATAGGGGCAAGGGTTGCTGGGTTGGTTTGGGTCCATAAACAGGTCTGTATTAGAAGTGATACATTTTGTCTTTGACTTGGAGTATCAAATGAATCATTTATTCACAGTAATCTGCTAAAGATAGAAACCAATTAGCAAAAAGTAAATAATGGAAAACAGATGCTATTTCATTGACATTTTTTAAACAAAATTGAAATGTCAACTTCACTATTTACTATATGGGATTGTTCTCAAAGCACTGGTGTAACATCTCTCTTTCAGTGTAAGGGGCGAGTATCACTGAATAACTCAGATATCAGTATACATTTGGAAACAAGAAGATATTCAAGGGATATGCTGAATTGACCTACTTTAGCTAACTGTACTTCACTGGGTTCCCTATGATCCTTTATTCCTAAACTATGCCATTTGTCTGGGATTTTTGTGACAAAAAAGTGCCCCCTACTTCAAGGAATCAAGGATACAGTTATAAACTGGATACAAGGACTTCATTTGTGACAGATGCACCTACGTTTGATAATCACATTATTCCATTTCATAAGATCAGTTACAGTCATTACTCTGCAATGAAAGATCTAGGCCAGAGATATCAAGCCTATAGTGGCTAAACTGAAAAAAAACCCTGAAGGCTGTTACTTGGATATCTTTGATATAAATAATCTGGGGGATATTATAAAGGTCTGCAGCATGCTAAAATCCAATCATGGTTACTGGGAAGACTCAGATGCCGATTGTCCCCTATGAGCATATGTTTGTCTATAAGGCAATCTAACTTTGTGAATAATGGCAATTAACAAAACTGAACTTCAGTAGCAAATCAGGTTTTATAAGTTTATTTCATGTTATTTTTGTTTTTGTCATAAAACTCACTGAACAGCCTTCTCAAACACAAATATTCGCACTTAGAGGTGGTATAGGGCTAAAGTTATAGATGAGAATTGACAGTATCACATCATTTTTTTACAACAGGACTCATATGATGATAAATGTGCTATGGGTGAACCTATCTGGTCCATATTTTCTCTAATATAATGGATCTAAAAGAATGACCTAGGTTGCAGACACTGACCATGGAGAAATTTGAAAAAAAAAGTTTTGGGAAAAAAAATTCAAATTGCACAAAAGAAAATCCACTGTACACAAGTTTTTTTTGGAGAGGACTGGACCTAGATAGGCAAACCTTAAAGGGGGTTACCATAAACAGAATAGCTATAAAAATTTACCTTTTTTAAATTTTCAGTACAAAATCCCACTGCCATAAATAACTAAAATAATTAATTAATATTTTCTGGTCAAAATATACATAGTAAATATTTGCTGTATTTGCTCATCTATCTCTTGACCAGTGTGTCCTTCTGATTCATTATTCAATTAACAATGTGGGTTTTTGATGATAATGTAGAGCAGGAAAGTCCAAATGTAAATATGGGGGCCTGGTTGTGACAGGGCCAAGATTTGTAGTACAACAATAACTTTGATGCCATACTTTTAGAAGCAGATTTATTAAAATTCAAGTTGTGTTTTACATGAAAAAAGTGCATTTTTAAGTTTATTTTTCAAAAATCGATTTTTCTGGTTAAAAAAACTCCAGTTATTCCAGTTCTTCTTCTGGAAATTGCTTAAATCTGAAAATACACCATCTAAACCCTGCCTAGGTCATGTTGAAGTTAATTGCAGTGGACCCTTGAACTATCTGAAGATATTCAAGTTTTTTTCTGAGGATTTTGCTCGAAAACTTGATGCAAGGTTTTTTTTTATTGAAAACAGAGTTTTCAGATTGTTAACCCCGAACTCAGGCCCGGACTGGCAACCTGTCGGTTCAGGCAAATGCCAGATGGGCTGCTTGCTTTAAAATGTAAATGGGCTGCTCACATAAAAATACAAATTAGGTCTGTCTTTAATATGTAAATGAGCTAATCACTTTAGAAATGTAAATGAGCTGTCTGTAATAGCCAGCCACAGCTACTGACGCCTGCATTAGTTAGTGCACATGTCAGTACTGGCATATGGGAGGAACCAGGGATTCTAACCAACTTCAGTTAGTAATATTAGAGTTGCCTTCTATCTACCCAATCCCTTATGATTATGATAGGTATGTTGGCAACAGAAGGATCCATGCTCAGAACAATCACTTCAGCCTGTATATGGATCACTGTGATATGTAGCATTACTTGCATGAGACAGCATCTGCCAGGGTACATGGCAACATTTAGAATATACTGTAAGTAGAGGGTCACTAATCCATCTGTGATAGAAACTAGTGTGAGATATTTGTTGCAATGACCAGTTGCAGCACATAGGGTGTGTAAATATTGTTGGGGATTATATGGTAATGGACTCAACATTAGTTCTAGTTAACCTTGGGGTTGGAAATATATATCATGCTTTGCATGCACGTGAATACACATGGGCTGCTTTGATACTTTTGCCAGGGCTGCTTTTTCCTCCCAGTCCAGCCCAGAACTTGGTCATTTGAGTTTTTCCATCCTAGTTTTTTTCTTAAAGTAGAAACAATTCAAATTGTGAGTTCACTCGAGTTCATTTGAAGTATAAAAAAGCTCACATAACTCTAAGGTTCGATCTTAATTGTTTTTGGCTGTCAGAATCCTGAAATAATAATTTACTTTCCAAAGCATAGTGGAATACTTAGGGGCAGATTTACAAAATTCACGTGAATAATTCGAAGTTCGATCGAATTCGATCAAATTCCGATCGTATGGTTTTATCGGATATTCGAATATGCAAATTTGGCCACTTCGAACATCGAATATGCAAAATTCGAGCATATCGAATAGATCGAATGATTGAATATTCGTTCATTTGATGATCGAAGTACTTCAACTTTAAAATTTTATTCGCCTGCCTACTTCGCCAGATTGAACCTACCAAATAGCAATAGAAGCCTATGGGAATCCCCCTAGGCTTTTTTTCTATTACCTGCTCGAATAGCATTCGTACGATCGAACTTTTGATTTTTTTCGTGAAATCGAACGATCGCTACAATCAATCCTACAATTTTTTCGTGAAATTGAATATCGCACAAAAAATAGCCTAAAACTATTCGATAACCATTCGAACGTCGAATTACTACAGAATTTCTGCCAAATTCAAGGGCTAAAAGCCTTCGAATTCGTGAATAATGATAAATTTGCCCCTAAGTAGCCAGCTTACTTAAGGTGGTCATACAAGCACTAATATTCTTACAAAATGAGGTATGATATGAATGACCTTTTCCGTGACCAGTGGTTGCTGGAAAGATTGTAATTGTAACGTGTATGGCAACCTTTACACTAATGGAACATAAAAATGTTAATAGCATTTAAAATTTTAATGGGGTAATGTAATAAAAGGCACTAAGTTTGCCCAGGGGCAGTAACCTATAGCAACCAATCAGCAGGTAGAATTCACTAGTCACCTGTTTAAATGTAAGTATCTTATTGGTTGCAATGAGTTACTGCTCCTGGGCAAACTTAGTGCCTTATATTACATATAGGGGTAAGAGTTTTACTAGATCTGCATGAAAATGAAGTTGCCGTGATTTATGGGCCAATTTACAAAATACACATGAAAAGATCAAAGATCGATCGAATTCGATCGAATAACGATCATAGGATTAATTCGATTGGTTGAATATGCAAATTAGGCTTATTCGATCATCGAATAGCGAATGATCGAATAGATTTGAATGATCGAATATTCAATCATTCAATCATCGGAGAACTTAACATTTTTAAATTATTCGATTATTGAACCTACCTACCGAATTGTAATAGAAGCCTATGGGAACCCTCCCATAGGCTTCTGAAGCTAAGTACTGATCGAATAGGATTTGTATGATCGAAGTCTTTGATCATTCGAATCATACGAATTATTTGAATGATCGAATAATTCATTTGAATGATCGAATAATAGTTATTTGATTGTCGAATGATCGCAGATCGAATAAAAGGGTAGCCTAAAACTATTCGATTAGCATTCAACAATCAAATGTTAATTGAATATCGAGGAAATACAAATTATTTTTGGGTGAATTTAGTAAATCTGCCCCTTAGTGTGGGACACTCTCTTCTTACACTATATGCGCAATATAAATACGGAGTATACCCCAGTGCCCATGGGTTGCACACATCGATGCTGCCATTGGTGTTATCAAGCCCTGACACTTGCATTGGTGTATATATGGAAACAGACATTGGATTTCACAGTTTACCCCACAACAGGAGCCTCAAGCATTTCTAGTGTTTAGCCAGTTTGGGATTTCATACGTTATTCCCTTAAGAGGAACCTACTTTGAGAATCTTATCTACCAGGAATATCCAGTCAGAGGCTGCTATACAGTGTAACTAATGCATGCTAAATATTAATATAATGCTTATGTAACTTAAATGATTAACCTTATGCAATATCTGGGGAAAGTAACAGCACCTTCAGAGATGGAATATGGAGTGGATAAGAACTACCCAAAGTGCAAGGGTGTTGCTAGGTTGACAAAACAGCTGGCAAAAGGCTAAAATCTGAGCTATGTATTCAACCTTGTGCTATCTTGTGTTTCTACTAGTTTACTCTAATGGAGGACTGTGTATAAAATCCAGGGTAAGCATCCCAGGTTCTCAAGCCCATTAATGCCCTCTGCTATTGCAATTAAAATGTCTGGAAATGATTCACATGTCTTATACATTCTGCTAACATTTTAATACATATATCCAGGCAGCTGGAATAGGAAGAAAGGAGCACATTGAAATTGTTTAAAATCAAACACCTCTTCAAATAAAAACAGCCATCTGCACACCTGCTCAGCTGCAAGATGTATGTGTTGGACTCAGGTAAGTAGCAGATGGTGGGCTTAAAAGATAGAAATTATAGCAAAAAAAAAAAAAAGAAAAGATGTGCAGTGGAGGAAAGAGAATTGAGATAGGTGACAGGCCTTCACGTGATTATATTGCTTTTGGTGGCTTTGTGTGCAAATGTGTTCAGACATGCTAAATCCACAAGAAACATCTTGCATATGGGAGACGTATATGTGCCTATGAAGCAGGAGACTTTTATTTCTAATAATCCAGATGAAAATGAGGTGTGTCAAGATAAACAGAATGTAATTCTATAAGCAGAATAAACAGAACCATTTTATAAACAGTATTTGCCGTCAATGTTTGAACAGCGGTCTGGTGGCTGCTTCATTTTCTTTACTTCGTGATAACTGATGAACAGTTTATCCTGATGTACAGAAGGTTTGATTAATATCAGAATGTTAATTGGTCAGGAAGACTATACAATGGAAATGCAAATAATGTTTCATAAAAGGGAAATAATCACTTACATATGCCTAACGCAAGCAAAATTAAAAGGTTGTATTTTAAATAGGTTCATATACACAGTCTATTCTATTTAAAATGCTAAATGGCCAAAATAAAGGTCAAAATGTGTGTTATGTTTGATACCAATTACTCAGTCTCTGGTCTTTTTTTCATTTGTATACACACTTATTTTACTAATTGCATTTTTAGGATTGAGACTGCTTCAAAAAAGCAGGTATCAAAAGATACAGTATACAAGAAAACATCATCAAAACACTCATTCCTAGTTCATAGGCTTCTAAAAACACAAATTATACAAGGACACATATACTAGATAAACAAAACGTATCCAATTCCCGAGTTTCAGACTATCATAATAACATATACCCTCAGGGCTGCATTTAAGTGTGCCACTACCCTAGGCACAATTGATTGAAGACCGCCCTTAATTGTAGCACACATACATTACAAAAGCTATATTATAAAGTTGTTCTGCAAGGCAACCTTCCCATCACCCCAGTTTGACCCCTAGATGGGTTGAGATGAGTTTTTGGGGGGAACAAACCAAAATTTCTTCTCCAGAATACCATCCTATTAACTGTACCAAGGGTGTTTAAATGGCAAATTTGTCTGTAGATATCATGTACAGTGACACAGCTAATTAAAATTAGGTACTAGTGTCATAACTAGATATTATTGGGCCCAACAGCAATTCAATTTAGGGCTCCAAAACATTGGTAAATTGACCTATTCTACCAAAATATATTAAAATTGCTCATTAAGGCCTTACTGCCCCCCCACACTCCTGGCCCCTCTTGAATCCGCAGGGTCTGTTACACCCCTGATAGGTACTGTATGTAAATAACCAAATCTAAACAATAGCAAACATTATTTAATAGATCTGTTTAAATGCCTGAATTATCATTGTGGCATAATAAAATGAAAGATTCAAAACTAGTCCTAAGACATAAACAGAATAATTCAGCTGGCCATGGAACCCCTCAATTAAATAAACAGTATATATGTGTATATATATATATATATATATATATATATATATATATATATATATATATATATATATATTTAGTCCAAGTGTTGGCACTCTAACCTTGCTTATTTCCTGGCTGCACGGTTGATCTGTATTATAGATGTATTGATAAGGACCAGCACTCCAGTTTTCTTCAAATAAAGTGATTTATTTCAAAATGTTGTCAACATTTATATCCAACGTCTCGGTCCCCATCCGGGACCTTTATCTTCCTTGATAAAGGTCCCAATGGAGACCGAAACGTTGGATACAGCATGTTGAAATAAATCACTTTATTTAAAGAAAAATGGAGTGCTGGTCCTTATCAATACATAAATATATATATATATTCATGTATATGTCTGTATAAAATACAGATATATGGAATGAAGGAGAGAGGGTCTACTTTTTGCTTGGTATACATGAATATATACTTTTTAATGAATTTGAGTCCTACACTAAAAGGCAAAATGCCTTTGGTGAGTGTAATAATCAAGTCGATTTGCATATAAATTACTTATGCAGGGTAGATTTCACTTGCATACATATAAATTAGCTCATTATGCCCAATTTAAATAAATCCTTTTGACTGCTTTGCTATAGATATCTCAATGTGCCATAAGGGCTGTCCTGTTTAGCGTGCTGCCTTAGAAACCTTACCTACTATACCACACATTTTAATACAGCAGAAATCAGAGTTATTACAGATAAGCACAAGTGGGCCACCAATATACTGGGGGAAGAAGCAGGGCTTTAATAATTGATACTGACAGATCTGTTCTATGCACTTCTTTCTATATATATTCCACATTTTATTAAAAGGAAAAAAAGCGTATAAAGGCGCCTGTTTCCAAGCCCTTCCATTCTTGCAGCCATGTGTTGCACATTGCATTAAGGCTGTTAAGACAGTTAATAAATTGAAGTATTAGAAAAACAGTCTTAATAACTCTTGAGGCACACATGCTGTTTGGTCATTGCAGTCTGCTAAGGGATGTGTTTTCTACCAGCAGCTGCTTCACATTCAATAGAATATGAATGGATTCCTATGGCCCACTGTAATGTCACATAACTTGGCAAACTCATGGGATAAGCAGCATGGAGGCTCAGTAGGTAGCAGGACAGTTCATTGGATCCTGAAAATATTTTTAAAGCAGTATTTATATTTTAATGTTTGCCCCCCTTGTAGGTCAAGGTAAATGGAACATGGAAAATGAATCCTAAATTCCAGTAAAACGGGTCCTTGGGAAGGTAGACCTGCACTTCCCATTGATCATCAAAGTGTTCTTGTGCTTTCTTCTGATGTTAATAGACTACCCTTGACCTAAGCTGAATTTGGGACAAAGGACAACACTTATGTCTTGCAATACATGCCCTATCAATAACATTTGTTAGGACAAAAATCAACCAAATCTTTTTTCATTCCTGCAGGTCAAAATGATTTCTGACTTTAAGGCCCATCAGGCAATAAGCTAAGAAACTGGGAGTCCTTGGTGTGCAGGCCCATTTAATAAAATAGTATTGTGATTTCTGAGAGTGGATTAGTAGCAGACGGTGTGGAGAGAAAAGCAGCTGTTTAGTCACTGAATTAAACTACAATAAACATGTTCTGAAATTGCAGCACACTGGGCAAATGCCCTTTTTGCTCCCTTTTGTTTCAGCTCTGGAACCCACGTTAACTATCTCAGAGCAAGTTTATACCTGGAATTGGAAGTGCCCAATTCAAAATGGGTAGAAAGTATAACTGAAATAGGTCTAAAATTAATTAAGACTGTACCGAATCTTTCCTCATGCTTTCCCCTCACAAGAACAGCCTTGATTTAGTGCAAACTAAATAACTCGCAAGAGACCTTTTCCCCAAAAAAGACTTCTAGGAGGCAGCTGTTTAAACCTCTGTTTGCTCATCAGGTTCAACTAACTTCCACACCTGTGCACACAAGAGTGATCTGTATTATAGGGGCAATAAACACTATTTAGAATTTATCTTACATTTATTTTACATGGCACGGCTGTAAACCAGAAGGGCACCATACTTTATAGCATGCATATGCATTCTCTGCAAATTTGCTTTTAGATATTCTTAGCGAGAGTTTGAAAGGCACCATGTTACTTGCCTTATCTCTGGTTATTTATAGACAATAAAAGAACCAAAACCATCTGTTTACTATGGCTACTATTTGTGGCCAGAGTAGAATATAGCAGCTTCAAGTCATGTGTATGGATGCAATGTGTGGAAAAAGAATGCTCTGTTCACACAATACTCTCAATTTCTTTAGGGGGAAACCAATTACATGACTAAACCTACTTACAGTATAACTGGGGTGTGTTTTCCTACTATTTAAGAATGTCTGTCACCTAGCAGAACTTCCATTGATTAGTTGAAAAGAAGATTTATAGAGTGAATGAAAGGCCCTTCCACTTCTGTACTGAGCCATGTTATCATCGGCCCTGCACTGGTCTCTATTGTCTGTGTCATTGTTTCATTTTCTTTCTGTAGGCAATTAACTCCCAAATAGATGGAAATGGCTTAATTCAGTGGGTAGCGTTTACTGAATTGTACAACTGTAAATGAAAAGCAGGGAGCGGGGTGAGGTAATGCACTTCCTGATATAAAATATTCTCATGCCTCTGGTCTCCGTTCTGTTTTCAGTAAACAATATCTGGGACAAACGATCTGTAAACAGGCCATGTCTGAAAGCTCCATAGTGCTCCAGATGAGGCCAAATTACCTTTACCAGTAAGATTTGTATGAAATACTCAGTAGGTTTGGGAAGCAGGTGGCTCAAAGTGGGGCATTGAAATATTGCTAGTGACTTTGTTATTTATATTATATAATGTCATAGTCATATATCAGACTTGTGGTTTATGGAAAGTACAGTATATACAAAGTAATGAGTTTGCTAAAGGAGAATAGGTCAGGTAAACCTTAGGTTTAGGACACCAAACAATAGTCTAGCCGCTGTTGGGAAAAATAGCAGATAAAAGCATCAAAAACTATCAAAATAAACAGAAATGGTTGGGGTTTTAAATAGCATGCAACACACATGACATATTATATGATATCTGATAAATTTCAGGCCAATGCAACTGTACTTATATGTACTTGTATCATATTCAATCCAGATTTTTACCATGTTAAAGGGGATAAAAATCTTGAATAGAGTGGCCTTAATATGTAAAATAATATTAAGCATCCAAAAGTTCCCACCTCTTTGAATATGATTTTACCTCTTTTCTGATGCAGAGAGCTAGCAGCATTAATCTGTTTATTTTCAAAAGGTTTCCAATGTAGGCGTGGTAAAAGTGGTCTCTACTTTTTCAAATTACATGACAAAAAATTTAATCCAACCAAAATGCCTCTCCTTATCTCTTACTAGTCTCTGGGACAGTGATTTGGCCCTCCTTACCACAGGGTTTTCTTTGTAGTCTGCTCCTTCCACCTCATTTCCTATGCACTCTATTGGAGTTCCTAAGCAGCAATAAAAACAGAAGATGAAAAAGTTAAAGCACCTTTTCCCCTCACTTTAATCAATCTCACTGCCCAGCGATCTCCGAACACACGCTGAAGGGTGGGAAGAAAAGGGGTTCGATTCTGCTTTCTCCTGAGCGCGATGACATCAAGATTTGTGATGCCGACTACTTTACACTTCAGAGGTCTATAACAGGAGTCAAAGACGATGGAGTGGATAAGGGCTAAGTAACCATTAGAAAGGAATTTGGAACAAAATTGACTAAAAAAGGTTAAAAAAATGCATTTCTATTGAGAAAAAGGTTATTTTAAACTAATTAGGCGTTTTGGAAATTTTTGCCGGAACCCAGAGTTCCCTTTTAATAAATAAAGTGCCTAAAGTGTTCTGGCCAATCATGTAAGAACCTATATCAACACACACTTAGCTATCAGACAGGGTGTGACCAATAAGACCAAACAAGGGGAGCCTCGCTGTTATCTATTTTTAGCATGTTCAATACAGCAGTGGCGGGAGTTCTGCATTAATATTTCTATTGTGCCATTTGGCCTAAGGCTAATTGTAAGTGTAACATTTTCCTTTGTAGATGTTTGGCTTATGGCACACAAAAGCAACTTTCACCTGAAATGCACCTGAAGTACAGCTTTCACCTGAGGTTCCTATTTGGGGGTGAAAAATAACAATAGTGTCTCATTTAGTCCAAGTGAGAGCCAAACAGTAGGGGGATTTAGGCATGAGATAATACACCTGGATAAGAGTACACTTACATGGATTTGACAGACACGATCACATTAATGCTTCAATCAATGTCATATGTAGAAATGCATAACTGACAGTAAACCCCACTCTACTAATGGTAACATTTGATCATCAAAATAAATTCAGAATTAAATTCAAATTAATGACCTTGACATTCAAAGCCTTTCATAATTCTGTCCCTCACTACATCTCTGAACTAATCTCTATATACTCACCCAACCACTTACTATGCTCCTCTACTGACCTGCTACTAAACTCTTCTCTCATTACCTCCTCACATGTTAGCATTCAAGACTTTGCACGGGCTGCACCCCAACTCTGGAATTCTCTCCCACGGTCTGTCCGACTTTCTCCCAAACATTCAGCTTTCAAGAAATTCTTAAAACCCACTTATTTAGAGAAGCCTACCTTCACTCTTAACTACCCAATGCAATACCACTTACATTACCACATCTCTCACCCACTTAACTCTGATCTTGCCCACGCCCACACCTTGTGTATCATTCCCTTCCCTTTAGATTGTAAGCTCTTTCTGCACAGGGCCTTCCTCACTTTCTGTACCGGTATTTATTGTGAAGTTTGTAACTGTCAGGGCCCGAAGGCGCAGTAGAGGTGCGGACCAAGGAGGAAGCTTGTAGGTAGACCAAGTTCGCAGTACAGGAGGGTTGAAGCAGAAGAGAAGTCAGACAGGCAATAAGGTCGGTTCAGGCGGCAGGAAACGTAGTCAAGAATCAGGCTTAGGTCAAACACGAGTAATTCAGAACAGGAACACACCCAGGAACACTAAGAAGTAGAACCTATAATCGGGCAATGAAGATAGGCCACTGGCGTCCTTTTAAGGAAGTCTTTTGGCGCCAAAACGTGCGTGATGACGTCACACGCTGACGTTGCGCATTGACGCGGCACGTTTTGACGCGCCGACATCAGACGTCCGTGGCCAGGCCCCAGGGCGTCGCCATCTTGGAAGAGAGGGAGCAGACCTTACAGTAACTCCATATGGTCTATGCATGTAATTCATGTGATTTAGTTGTATAATCACATTCACTTTACAGTGGTATGAAATAAGTTGGCGCTATAGAAATACATGTTAAAAATAATAAAAAATAAAATATATAAATATATATATATATATATATATATATATATATATATATATAGTCAAAATGTACAAATTCTGAGTATTCAGCCTGCAAGCCAGCCACCTGGACATCACAATATACGAAGTGAAGTAAAACGATTTACTGTGGCCACAGCCTTAAGCGTTGCATGTTAGAAAGTGTTTGTAACACGAAATGCGTAAGGCTGTGGACACAATAAATCTTTTTACTTTGCTTCAACTACCTGGTGGAAGATTGCCTTTATCTTAGTGTTCCATAATATTTTTCAGTTTTGTCCGTGCCCTATCCTGAGGGCTCAGGGCGGTGCACCTGGGCCACTTCACTAATGTGATAAGTAATAATTCTACTTTGTAGAGACCCTCTTCAAGTTTTACTATAACAACATATGACCCATGTGTGACCAGCTTAACAGTACAAGAAGCTAAGGAAATTTCCATCTAGAACAAAAAATAACCCCAAGTTTATTAGACCCAAGTAGCTCTCTTCAGTAAATTGCAGAACTAAATATCTCATTATTATCCTATTCTGTTCATCGCCACCCCAAAAGATTTATTAAGGTAAAGCGGACCATTGCTTTCAATTATTTACCCAGAGTACTGTGTTTTAACAATTTGGGACTCAGGCAAGACAGTTCATTGGAATTACTAAACAACAAAATAAGCCATGGCATCAGAGGCCACATTTACTAAAAGAGGATGCAGTACTGGGCACAACAGTGGCACCAATATGCAAAGATGCCATACATTAAGAACTGCACATGAGGGGATATGAGAAGAACCTGGGTGAAATATCCATTTTAACAATTCCCCAGTCCACACTACACAATTCATGCTGAGGACCAATAATAACAAGGAGTTTTTATAATCAACAGTCAATGAAATAAATGATGTGTATTAGTACAGTTATCATCAAGCCAACACAATCCGCAATCATAAATTGTATATTTGTCTTGGCATTTTATTCAAACCCTACACATACCAAAGTTAAACCATTCATTTTGGGGTTAATGATCAAACATGCATACGGTGCAGTCATACAATTCAGTCATTTTACAGGTCATGAGGTACATTTTATAATACTGTACACAAGTTTCAGTGAATCATTTGACATATTTTATATCACTATGTACAGATGGCATCACTAAGCCATTTATTTGCATTGAATATATATATATACAGTCATTTTTCGCAATTAAACATTTTTTATTTTTCTATAAGACCTGAGAGTGCGGATCTTTGTGCTGTTGATCTTTATTGATAATTTTGGAGCTGCACCCAGGCATATTTAACCACTTTTTCGTGAGTGCCGACTGTTGTATTTCCATATATATATATATATATATATATATAATTTATTGTCATATGTCATATACCTGATCTTTAGATATAAACCCTGCAAAAACAAATAATAGTTCTCTAGAACAAATCTACACACTGTGGTTACTTTACCTAATAAATATAATTTCACATTTCCATAAACAGCAGTATGGCAATAATAAGTGCTCATATCATCAATACACCTCCTCAATTAAAAGAGATTTTAGACTGATGATACTATACAGCGATTGGTTTTTGATAGGCTCTGCTCCCCACCCCGTGGCTGAACTGTAACCTGTTATGATTAAGATTACCACATTAGAATGAGATCATAGGAGCTGTAGTTGCTCATGCATTGATGTTCTTTAGAAACAGCCGATGTCTAATATTTGTAATAAGGCAATGCTTATTATGCATTATCGAATAATTGGTTATTTGCTATGTCAAGTCAAACTCCTTCATTAAAAGAGCTGATAGATTTTCTCTAGTTAGCAGCAGCTTTTGTACGGTTGATAATCACCTGTGGTGCTGATCAATACAGGCAATCTCTAAGGTTAAAGACTCTAAAGGTTTCCATGATCTGACTTAGTATATTATTCTTTGGAACTGTTTCCTTGGGAAATCATATAAATAGTAATTTTTTCTAAAAATAATGATATATCACAAAACATTTGTATCCAAAATATTTCTTGAAATTCTTTTTTCACCTTCCTTAAATAATGTTAAATTGGTTAATTGAGGCATCACTAATCACCATCTGGAGCAATATCTTAATTGCATTGGATACCCTGGGAGCACATAAAAATGATCCAGGCATCCTGTGAACGGCAGAAGCCACTGGCTAATGAATCCTGGCAACGTGTCATACTGGGCCAACAGACTAACATAATCTTAATATCAGCTTTTTTTAAGGACTGGCCAAGGATGGTAAAAGAGAGTTGACATCATAAAATGAATGTAAATAATATAGTTTGTCTTGATTACCTTGTCACTCGTATTTTCACATTGTTTTCCTGTCTGGTTGGCTTTTTTGTAATTAATATTGTTAATGGGCATCTGCTCTGACATCATCAGCTCTAAGATAAAGGATCACATTAAATGACATGTCATCACAGATGAATTATGCATCTTCTTTAAGGAATGAATACGAGAAAGGGCAACTTTAATTGAACTTTTGCGCTTCTAGGCACGTTAGGAATTAAAAGAAAAAACAGCTGAAACACCATTGGGCAGCAACAATATTTATTACAAATTTGGAAAGATGTTCTTTTTAGTAATCCTACTTGTTAATAATACATAAATACAACTTGACATTCCCTGTCCTTTGATATATGTGCTAATGGTTAGTAACATTTTAATCCCCGGACCTACAGTAACTCTATTGTTATTGAACACATTTTTATGTTTATAATTATCTTTTTCAGCACTTTTTTTTTTTTCATTTGTGCAAAGATATACTGTGCACGGAAAAACACAACATGGTACTCATAAACAATACAAGCGCTGCTTGTATCTGCTTGGGAAAATCTTATATTTTTTCAAAACAGGAAAAAATATAAGTTGTGTCGATAACGAGTGAAACAACTAAAGGGCATCATGAGACTTCCTGATATTGAAAAAAACAGCATTCATTGTAAAAAAAAAAATTAAGAGAATAAGCACAAAGTAAACAGCAATGAAGCCCTTCTGTATTATTTAACTATATAATATGGAATATATGGAAGAAGATTTTGGGAATGGACAAGCAAAAGAACATCATTTTTTTTACTGCTCTGTAATGTGTTTTAGGAATGTCTGTCAGGGTTGATTTTATCTTCTTGATACTTTAAACTGTCATACACAAGCCCCTTATCTATTTGCTGTGTAGTTTCTTTCGTAATCCATTATTAAACATCAGCTTTCCTCCAATTCACTATACCAGATGAATCTGAGAAAATCAGAAATAGGGGCTAAAACTGAACTAAGCTCTCTTAGAACCCGTGGGTGTATGCCATCAGGCCCTGGAGCCTTGTTTACATTAATTTTTATTAAAGCTTTATGAATCATATCCTGAGTCAGGCACTGACTAGATTGATTTATTACAGTGTTTATATTCATTAAATGCAGCTTCTGTCCCAACAGATTTGTAGTTTTTAAATGTCTTTCTCTTCTTTCCTATTAACTTCTTTACATCTGTATTAAGCCACATAGGATGATTCTTAGAGCTTCTACATTTACTCCTTAAGGGAATAAATTGAGAACAGTAATGATTTAATATCATTTTAAATGACAACCATTTCTGTTCTGTGGTTTTAGCTGAAAACATAATGCCCCAATCAATACTCTGAAGGGCAGCCCCCAAGGCACTAAAATTAGCTTTTACAAAATTCATGGTTTTTGTTGCCCAGCATATATTTGTTTTTTGCACCAGACAATAAATGATATAAAATTGTCATGCAACAAGTTTATAAACTTATTTCCATTAGCTGATCTGGCAGTACTGTTGCTCCAGTCAGTATCTGAGTAATTAAAATCCCCCATTATCAATATTTTACCCAAACCAGCAGCTTCTTCTATTTGCTTCAGTAGCTCAGCCTCCTTCTCCTCACTTACATTAGGGGGTCTATAGCATACCCCTACAATTAATTTGTTGGACTCTTTTGGTGAAGAATTCTGCCCATAAGACTATTGCCCCTCACTTTCTAACATAACCTTCTCCTTTATATAAGCTTTTAAATCCTGCCTAACAAACAGGCAGGATTGTAGCATTGTAGGTATTGCATTTAGCTACCAAGCAATCAGGGTGGTAGTCTGTGGCTCACAATGCAGACCTTAAAACTGACATGGATGCAGGAAAATTTGTTAGCTGAAGAAATTCAGGGATTGAACTAAATATCATTCAATACTTACCAAGGGCTGAACAATTTACATACCTTAGCTAGAAGTACAGGTATGGGATTTGTTATCCGAAAACCCATTATCCAGAAACTTCCAAATTATGGAAAGGTAGTCTCCCATAGAATCCATTTTAATCAAATAATCTAATTTTTTTTAAATGATTTCCTTATTCTCTATAATAATAAAACAGTACCTTGTACTTGATCCAAACTAAGATATAATTAATCCGTATTGGAAGCAAAACCAACCTATTGGGTTTATTTAATGTTTACATGATTTTCTAGTAGAAGATCCAAATTATGGAAAGACCCAGGTCCCGAGCATTCTGGATAATAGGTCCCATACCTGCAGTAGACTTGAGCCATTGTTGCCATGACAATAATTTTGGGTCTTCTCTATCACAACAGGAACCAGTGGTTCAGAGCAAGCTGGAATTTTTTTGGTACCTGTCCACTCAAAGTCATTATAGGCACGGTGACTCTCTATAGTTATGAGCTAGATATTAACCTTGTGCTACTATGTTCTGCTGTGCTGGAGTCCATCTCCCCATGGGTGCACTTTTTACAGCATTTCCCTCCATATTGACAACTCAAATATAGATAAAATCCTTACACCAGGAAGGGCCCTCACACCTACTCTGAGCCCTCAACCCCCCTCAGCCAACTCTATGTGCCCCCCTGCACCAGACACAACCTTAGCCTGCCTCCCC
>CM044445.1:101886398-101896456 GCA_024363595.1 Xenopus borealis
TAATTTTTAGAGCATGGAAAAGAGGTGCATAAAGAACACACAGACTCCCCACAGAGTCAAAAAAATACACAATCTTACAAATACAGGGTTTGCATACTCAAAAGTAATGATATAACACAGTGGTACGAGATTAAAGAAAAATACTTTATATAAATTTGCAATGAAGAATAGTACACAAATAAATCTGTCACATTTGTTTGCAAAATATCTGCATATACATATAACATTATCGACATAAATATACATAGCACAAAATGTGTGAACCTAGGCAGAAAAGAACCTACAAGTAGCGGATACACTTGCCAGCAATGAGAATTAGCCCCAATGTTTCAGCGTAATAGCCTTTGTCAAGGGGAATAACAGCTCCCTTACCAAAGATAACAGCTGCCCATGTCCCACTGAGACTTCAGTTACATTGAGAAGGAAAAACAACAACCTGCCATAAAGCAGTTCCATCTGAAAGTGCAGGCACAAGTCACATGATTGGGGGCAGCTGGGAAACTGACAATATGTCTAGCCCCATGTCAGATTTCAAAATTGAATATAAAAAAATCTGCTTGCTCTTTTGAGAAATTGATTCGGTGCATAATTCTGCTGGAGTAGCACTATTAACTGATGTGTTTTGAAAAAAACATGTTTTCCCATGACAGCATCCCTTTAACGTATTTATATAGCACTGGTTTCTAAGGCAGGTATCAATTTCCTCTTGGAGCAGAATTTGCTTTGCATTGCTGAAGTCCTGAGCTCACATCTGAAATGGCAATGAGTTTGTAGGTTCTTCCAGTGGGTTTCCTCCAGGTAGTGTGGCTAACGTTCACACTCCAAAAACATACAGGTACATTTATTGGCTCTTGGAGGAACCGTCCCCCTAATGTATTGTTTGAATGTGACAGGAACCTTAGATAGAAAGTTCTATTGGAGCAGGTTGTGTTATATAAAAAATTATTTAACATTAAAGGGCAACTGTTACCATAAAAAGCATCCCCCACCAGAGCTGCAGGCTAAGGGCCCTTACACACGGGCGTTTGTTACCATGCTGCGTCTGAACCTGCGTTCGGCGCTTACACGCGTCTCGTGGGTACAAGGTCGTTGAAAAGAACGTCTAGACCTGCGCTCCCCTGCAGCTGAACGCAGCCAAAAGGAACTCAGGAGAGCACATGTAACGCCCGTGTGTAAGGGCCCTTATATAGCCCATACTAAGGTTGGGGAAAACAAACTTTTTTTTTTAATTGCCCCGCCAGCAATAGCCTTTTTGTATTATAAAAACGATTGTTTCCTCCAACCAGAGTGAGGGCTCTATTAATCAGTACCTCTGGTGGGGGGAAACTAGGGTAGTGGGTGCCCTTTAATACTTTGTTGTACAGATTTGTATTAATTATATTTAGAAAGCTTCTTATTTCAGTGTATTGAAACTTATATTAAATTTGCATTCTCATAATAGTTCCCCAATTAGTATGGACATCTGCAATGTATAGTATGTACCCATATATGTTTTACACCTACAATACCTACCTATATCAAAAAAGCTTCTCAACTTTTTTTTAATGTTTTTTTTTAATGGTATTTTACAGTATTTATTAATAGAGTATGTTCTACCAGGTAACAGAATAAAAGATAAGTTAGGTTGCTAAGGGTGACAGATGGAAGTGATCATGACATGCCTATTGATTGAAAAGTGGGCAGAACATGTCAAATCATGAACTAAAAGAAGACTCCTGGCTGTTACAAGACAGGGTTATTGAGCTGCTGCAGGGGCATCTGGTACCATGTATATCTCCTGTAGGGCAGTTACATAAAATTCTAAAAATCGATTCATTGAATGACAGGTGTTAAATCTATGGGCAGATGGGAAGCCTCAATGTATAAGAAAGCGTGCCTGAAAAAATAATATTGATTTACAGTCAAACGCTTCATTTGTAATCGTTACCCTGTTTGATCACAATGTTATCGTAGTTTTTGCATTGTCTAAGCTGTAAATGATTAGAGGAGGTGAATTGCTCTCAGCGTGTGGTCATTAACCAAGCCAAAGATGTAACTGTCTTTTTTGTTAACCCCTTACACTTATTTAAACAACACAGCAGGGAGGACCAAAGACAAATTGCTGTATGATTATGTCTTCGACCCCCATAGAAACTTACTCGGATGAGGGAGTGTAATGTAACAGCAAGTATAAAAGGTACAGTATAAGTATAAAAATGAAACACATGTATAAACACATAACGCACCATCTACATTCATATTTCTATAACTGTGGAGTAATCTACATTATTAGTAGAATGATTACTACCACTCCTGCTTTTTACTCCTAATAGGCTTAGAGAGGAGTCCAAATGATGGCTACGAGGCTTCAGTAAATGCATAATAAGCTCTCTGCCTCATTTTGAGATCCATGTCATACACAGATACTGAATCTGCTGGTGAGAAAGGAGTTAATTACAATGCTCAGGTCTCCCACCCCATCCACAGCTGTGGCCTTGCCTTTTTTTTGTGCAAAGTGGCTGCTTAGGCTTCTCAGGGCTGGCACGTGTCCCCCTTCACTCCTCACAACACCCTCCCTGCTGAGGAGGCACACGCCAGCTTCATTACAATATTAATGCTAGAGCCATGTGGCAGCAACAGTTTGTCAGTTTCAGTCTTTATCCAAGTGAGTGATCAGAGCTCATTGTCAACCAATTACTCACTACTAACGCCTCACATAGACAACCCTTCATTCTTGTCCAGTGACCTTCTTTCCTTTCATAGTATTTACGGGGAAATGACAGAATGAATATCTATAATATACAGAATGTGAATGTATGTTTTTTTTTTCTTCTTCTCTGATTTCTGTAGCTTTTTAATTTAAGACAAAGTGGAAAGACACCAAACCAGAAATTCTTAATCAGATCAATAAAACATTTTTTTGTAACAGTGTTGTTTCAGAAATACATACTTGATGAGTTTAATGCAGCACTAAAGAACTCAAGTTTAAAGAAGTAGCTAGAAATGTTGTACATTATATTTTGTGCTTCTGTACCAGCCCAAGGCAACCACTGCCCTTTAGCAGTAAAGATCTGTGTCTCCCCAGTAGATGCCCCAGTAGCTCCCCATCTTCTTTTCTGCTGATTCACTGATTCACATGCTCTGTGCTGCTGTCACTTACTGAGCTTAGGGACCCACTCACAATATACAGTACACATAGAATAGAAATATAGTCACAATATAAGGCTGATTAGTCATTAATACAGATAATTACTACATGGCAGCACAGTGCAATTAGCCTCAGAATTTAATAATCAGCCCTGTAGCATCAGCTTATATTACAGGCACCTAATTTTCTCTTGATAATTTGCAACAACCCCTAAGCTTAGCTTCTCAACAGTCAGATCCCACTGAGCATGTGAGTGCTGCAGACACTTTCCAAGATGGTGACCCCCTGTGACAAGTTTGAAATCCTGGATCATTGCTGCTATTGAGCTGAAACGTTAGGCTGATGCAATAAGGTCATTATTTAAAATATGGCATTTTTAGCCATGTTCACTTTTAGGATATAGTTCTCCTTTAAGTGATCCAGCTTTAATTCACACTAAAGGTCAGCGGCTTGAACACCTGAGCCCCTCTTCGCTTCTGGTGACATTTTAATATACAAGACACTATATAAATAACTATTTTAATGCCCATAGCTTGTGATTAAAGACATCAGGGAATGTCAGGTTCTTATGCTAAACTTTAAGTAGAGGGCTCCCCTGTGCCCATGTGAGCCGTGTTTACCTTCTTAAGTCAATTATTATTCTGGCACAAGGAGAACATTGCAGTTTGTAACAATCAGTGGTACAAGGGAAAGTGTTTTGTGTAAGGGGCAGCAAGAAGGTGGAAACCCTCAGAACTGCTTCAGGAACTTAATTGGTTGAAAAAGAAATAACTTTTTACAGCTAATGCAGGAACTGGCAACTTTCTACACTTCAGCTGCTGCTGCAGAACTACAGCTCCTAGTCTCCCCAGCAATCTCCACAAGAAGTAGTTGGATGCTGGGAAATATTGTTCTTCAACAGCTGGGTTATTGGATCAGATCTAAGGAACTTCATGATGCTGCCTTCCAGCTGTCTCTAGTTACTTGAATGTTTAGTATCACAGAATATTATTACAGGGCCTATGGATTTAGCAAAGTATATGGCTACACAAGAAATGTGGTTGCATAAGATACTAGCGAAACAATCACAATCCATGAGACTTACTTGCAAGGTCCCAGTGGTCTTGCCTACGTGTGGAGGTTAGCCATACAGTATTCTATTCACATTATCTCTTTTCCCAGATCTTTGCCAGAATTGCTGGCAACCATCCAACAAAACTAGTGTTTGGTGAATGGCCTAGCCAACATTTCCCAAACTGTACTCGGTACACACAGTAGTGGATGTAAGCACAGCCTGAATGTGAGCTAGAGTGGGATTCTGGCTAAATGCTCATCTGCTGTCCTACATATTTATGGAGGCTCTGCCAAACACCAATTAATCATATTTGTAGGTAAACACTTTACTTGCTGTCTTATATTATTATGTATTATCGGAACTGTAGCAGGATGACTGATTTACTTAAGTTTGGAAATAAGAGGAGGCCCAGAACACAAAAAGGGGTTTCAGCCCAAAAAGTCTGAAAACCACAGACCTGTAGGGCACCAGTTATCCTATTTAATCATTTTATACTGCCTTTATTTTTACTCTCTTTTCATTCATGCGTGTTCTGCTCTCGTATGTTAGAACAGCCAGCTTTGATATTTATGCATAGGCCATTTTGGCTGTGATTCCACAGCATGCCATTACCATTAACTGTTCAGACAATGACCTTACCATGTGCTTATGAAGTTGTCTCAAACCTTTTTAGCCATGAGCCACATTTTAATGTAAAAAAGTGTTATGGAGCAACACATTGGTTATTTGGTAGCCCCATATGGACTGTCAGTCTACAACTAACTGTTGTTGGCAATAAACTTGTATGGTTATGCCTTCAAAACTTGTCTCCAAGCCAGAAATTCAAAAATGAGCACCTGCTTTGAGCACACAAGGAAAACATCAAAGAGAGTGATAAAGCAATATATTGCTCTCTCCCTATGTCAGTGGGGGAATTACTATTATTTAACCCATCGATAGTATCATCATTTGTTAGACTGCACCTTCAGTTGAGAAAACAATTTTGATATTTACTTGTTTATGTATTTAATGTGCTGATGAATGAATGGAAAGATGAAGTGGTACATACACAGTAATTATGATAATTATGCATTATTTGTCATTTGTGGTGATTTTCATATGGAACATGCTGGCTTTGGGCTTGTGTATCAAAGATAACTGCAGTGTAAAATTGTTGGAATAAATAGGAGAGTCTACTTGGGCTTTGCTGGAAATGAAAAACTTCATTCTATTTAAAAAAGGAAGACTGCATTCAAGAGTATAGCTGTATTATTTTTATGATTTGTTACTTAAAGGAGAAGGAAAGGCTAAAATAAAGTAAGCTTTATCAGAAAGGTCTATATAAATACACCAGTAAGCCCTCAAAGTAATGCTGCTCTGAGTCTTTTTCAAAAGAAACACAGCATTTCTTTCCTTCTATTGTGTACACATGGGCTTCTGTATCAGGGCTAGGGCTTGAGCATGCTCAGTTTACTCCTCCCTCCTTCTACATCCCCCTCCCTGCTGTAATCTGAGCCCAGAGCTATGAGTGTAAAGGTGATGTCACGCCAAGCTAATATGGCAGCTGCTATCCTAAAAAAACAGAGAGAGCTTCACAAGCTGTTTACTCAGGTATGGTAAAGCATTCTGCAGGATAAATATAGTGTTATAGCTTGCACTATTGTGACTAATCTATTGGCAATAAACTGCTTCAGTAGCTTTCCTTCTCCTAAGTGTTGTGTAGTGTTGACTACGAACTGGCAGGGATATGATACATGTGGCCTTGTGCCTTTTAGCAGTTCTGAGAGCCAGGAGCAAACTTGAAATGCCTCATAGACTATAGACATATGGCTAGAGTACATTGCATACAATAGTCACTCAATGGCCTAACATGCAGGCATCAAATGCACAACAATTGTCATCATTGTGGGAGGATTTTAAAACGAAGCTGTGGGCAGTCAAGTGCAGCTGCACCAGATGTACAAAATATGCTGCTTGGACTATAGTATAGTTCTCTAGACGGTATAACTATTAGGAATAAGTATCAGTTGTTGGACAGCGGAGAGACCAATAAGCACAATGTAACCTAGTTAGTGTTAAAATACTTTTGTATGCATAGACAATCATCACTTGGTGATACAAACTTATCACACTTTCATGGTCTCTGTCAGTGTGAGAATAAGCCACGCTATACAGCAGGGTATGTTTTCTGTCAGAAAACATGAGTCCTTTATAGAGTCCACCGTATCATGGCTGGTGTCCATCTGGACTTATATTGTTTGCGTGTGTCTCCCTTGTACTGAAGCCGTGTGTCTCCCTTGTACTGAAGCCATGCCCTGTTCTGTTTTTGTGGCTGTGCCAGATGGCGTCTTCATCTATATCATCATGCATGAAGTGTCTGTGCTTAGTGCAATAAGCATACACCACGGAAAAAAAAAATCAAAGAACACCCATGGTAACATCTGCTGAAGCCAATATTACCTAGCTTGCCTTTCAGGACTAAATTAAAGAACCTGAGATCCTTCTGCTTCTTTGTGCCCAGCTTATAAATTATTGTGAAGCTCTGATGTTATCTCACTGATGTTAGTGACACAGGATATTACAACTGATTATGATTAAAACTTCATAATATATATAGCTGCTTACACTAAGCATAATAGTAATAACAGTCATCAGCTATATACCATTATGTAGAGATTGCACTTATAATATTTGTATTTTAAACCATGGCTCTTGATTCTGACTCTTTGTTGTGACCTCAAACCTTACTAAAAAAAAAGTTTATATACCTAAGCTATTGCCTACATTCAAACGTGTAGTATACTTACAAAGTATATTCTAATCAGAATGCTTCCAGCTTAATTTTTTGGTCAAAAATGTCCTTGGAAAAATATACACTATGCATTATGAGTTAATTTATATATATTTACGTATTTACATTTAGGATGGCCAAACTGATGGTCAGAAACTGCTGAACACCTGCATCCCACTGACAACCTAGAGTAGCAATCAACCAAAGAACAGCTAAGATTTACGTAAGTAATATGAAACAGCTTCCCTAGAATTGCAGGTGTTCTAAGTGTTTGCTCGGCTGAGTTTTGTTTTTGCCTGGCATACATCATTATATCCTACTCCTGTTCTGACTTTTGTCTTGTTTCATGCCCTAAAATGTAACTTGCCCACTCGTTCTGAACTGCTCCTTCTGCCAGTGAGTTTTTTCTTCCGGTAAATCTGCAACTGGAAGGACAATCTGACTTGTCTTACCTGCTGTGGAGATGGTTTGGTTATAATGGAAAAACTTGTTACTTACCTTGGCTCCATCTGTAGGTTTTCGGATCCTCTGCTTGTGAATAGTGATGGGTGAATGTACCCCGTTTCGCTTCGCCAAAAAATTAATTGGCGAAAAAATTCGCGAAACGAGTCGCGGCCCGTATTTGAATAAATTCGCCCATCACTACTTGTGAAGAGAATTGCAGTTGATTACTTTTGCTTTCATTGAGGATGGCATTAATTAGCATTACTATGAAAGCCCATACTAGATTTTTAGAAAGTGGAGACCCCAGTTATAAGGCCACCAATTACCAGGTCCCCCTGCAAAGAAATACAGTGGAGCCCCAGTGGAAAATAAAATGCCTTGAATATGCATGGTCATGCCCATGACGCACCCCACTATGCCAAAAGCACATCCATTATTCCCCCAGCTACGCAATTCCCATGCCCATGTGACCAGTATACAACCTTTGTGTCCCTTTGTGTAAAAGGTCTAAAGGAACAGTAACACCATGAAAATATAATGTAGTGTTGCCCTGCACTGGTAAAACTGATCTGTTTGCTTCAGTTATAAACAAGCTGCTGTGTAGCAATGGCGGAAATTGAAAAAAGGCTATATGGCACAGGTTAAATAGAGGATAACAGATAACACCATAATGTTCTACAGAGCTTATCTGCTATCTGCTGGGTAACCTGAGCTTTTTCTCCTTACCTGCCCCCATTGCTACACAGCAACTTACTTATATAAAACTGCTGTGGTCTCTGAAGCAAACACAGCAATTCTGTTGTTTACATTTTTTTTGGAGCATTCATTTGTGGACTTTAGGTTAGAATTACTGAACAAAAAATTCAGACCAGCAATCTTGGCAGAAAACAGTCGGTTGTGACAACAGCTGTGCAATAGGTGCTTAAAGGCTTTATTTCTTTATATCTGCTATTTGGGACAAAATTGAACATAAAACATTTTTGTTTGTTTTGTTTTCACGTGTTCTCGGTCAATAGTGACACAAAGGCTTCTGATATGCTGAACTTGGTGGACATATCCTTTTCAGCGAGTGGTTATCTTAGTATGCCCAGTACTCTTTGCTCAGTGCTTTATCGTTTTTTATTGATGACTCCCTCTCTGTTTAGACCTGCAATAGAGACAAACACTCTATTTGCAATGGATGTGAAATTTAACAGATTTTTTCTGTTATATAGCAGTGATCCCCAACCAGTGGTTCGTAACATGTTGCTCACCAACCCCTTGGATGTTGACCTCATATCACATGCTTATTTTTCAATTCCAGGCTTGAAGGCAACTTTTAATTGCATAAAAACTAAGTATACTGCCAAGTAGAGCATCCTGAGGGCTTGCACTCTGCAAAGAACCAATAAGCCAACCACAGTCCTTATTTGTTACCCCCAGGGACTTTTTTCATGCTTGTTCCCCAAATTCTTTTTATAGTTGGATGTGGCTCACAGGTAAAAAAAAAACTATATATTATAAAAGTAAAATGTTAAATGTCTTGACTTTATGGAAGTATTTCCTCTCCATTCCAACATTTGTTCACACCTCCCCAAAGTTTGTGACAGGGTTATATATTGTCAGAAAACTTGCTAATAGAAGTACCCAATGCTGCATAGCTGTTTAGCTTGTAGTATTTACCCTAAATAGCTTCCACTACAGAAGCATTAATCATGGATTTGAGCCCCAGAAGGGGAGACAGCCCAATTGTTTGTGACCCTAAACTGTGTCACCACCCTGTACAGGTATGGGACCTATTATCCAGAACTCTCAGTACCAGGGGTTTTCTGCATAATGGATCATTCCATAATTTGGATCTTCATACCTTAAATCTACTAGAAAATCATGTAAACATGAAATAAAACCAATAGGCTACTTCTGCTTCTAATAAGGATTATATCTTAGTTTGGATCAAGTTACAAGGTACTGTTTTATTGCTACAGAGAAAAAGGGAATCATTTGGATTATTTGATTATAATGGAGTCTATGGGAGACAGCCTTTTCTTAATTCGGAGCTTTCTGAATAGTGGGTTTCCAGATAACGGATCCCATACCTGTACTAGAATGCTTAATACAGTGCAGGATAACTCTGGGAGTAAAACCTTGAATAAATAGAAAGCTGCAGTACGACTGAAAACTATTTTCAATTATCAGTATCTTACAGCCTAAAACCACAAATATGAGTTCCCCTTTCTTGCTCAGGACCGTAAATCATTTGGCGTTGTGTTTTGTTTTTATACAGGTCATGGAACTCCGATGTGACATCTAATATCCTTATATTTTGCAACAGGGGGTATTTTATTTATTATAATACACAAGTTTCAGTGAGTCATGAGAAATGACATCACTAAATTCGTGTACTGTAGACCTTAACGCATAACCAGGAGGATAAACAAGAGGGCAGAATGTCTAGTGTAGATGTATAAATCAAATTAGCCCGGGCACCATTATTACAGCCTTGTCTGACAGCTTTAAGTCAAAAATTAGAGTAGAGTTACCATTATCATCTTGATGTACTATGTGTACCTACTACTGTAGCCCCTTTTTTGAAATCATGCCTTCTAAACACAAACCTGTAGTTCTTTTCCAACACCATCATGCATCACTCACCATCAGCATTATAGTTGCAACTCCTACACCTG
>CM044445.1:101904792-101927373 GCA_024363595.1 Xenopus borealis
CTGGAAATTTAAGGCACGTTTGCCATCTATTTCATGTTAGCTCAGTAGTAATGCTATCATAACATTACAGACGTAGGCGGGTAATGTATTAAGTATTTTTATGCTTTTTATTTCAGAAAACTTTTTCACTGATCGTTGAAGCCTTTCATGCACCTACAGGTAAATATTTAAACATTAGTCACAAGGGGGCGCTACAATCCCACAAATAACATTATGTTAGGCAATATCAAATACAATTTATGACCATATTTAAAATGTTTATAAAGCGATGTCTGTTCATTTAACTTGTAAACAAAAGCCCTTGCTTTAAGATAGAAATCAGTTTCTGCTTTGATATACACATACTTTTTTTCTTCATGTCCCTCCGTACCTAATCTGCAACACAATTGCGTTTCCTCCAGTTTATTTTTGGCGTGGGAAAGAAATCCGCTCTTTGGTGAGAAAACCAGAAGTCTGCCAAATCATCCTGACTGCCTTTTCCTGTATTTTACACCTTTTTCAAATTCCGCCCTTTGGAAAAGGAATAATGGCTTTTGGATGTTTTGCTGACATAAAGGAAGAGACTATTTCAACAAAACAGTTCTCACGTTGGAGATTTGCTATATTGGAGATTTTGCCTATAGACTCAAATTATTTTTGAAAATCTTTAATGTCTTTATTATAAATTTTAAGTTTTATTCTGGTAGCTCTAAATATGTTTTACTTAATGTCACATCTTATTTAGTAAACCTACAATTCATAGAGTAATATCAATGTTATCTTTTTTTTTTGTTTTTTTCTTCTGAACACAGGTATTTTAGGGCCAAAATTAAATGTTCTATATATCCATAGAAAAAAGCTGACATCCGTTTTGTTCCTGTAATGGGAAATTTGGTTTCTAGTTCACTTATTTATAGAATAACAATGATTTGTCTTGCGGTCATTCTCTTGGAACTGGTAAAATATCTGCAATTGCAAAATCTTTGGTAGCTGATATATTTGGAAAAATTCCAAAATAGACTAATACAGGCAAACTTCCTTAATTCGCATTGGGAGCACTTTAAAAAAAAAAACAATTATGCAACACGTGGGTTTTGCTGCCAGTGCCCATAGTTCCTTGCCTGAAATGTAAGGGGAATAGTTTGCTTTGTCATGACAGACAGGCTGTGTTTATATTAAAAGTACTTATGTGCTATTTTCTTAGACCTCAATCAGCAAGAAATGAAGATCAGTCAATTTACCATCCAAAAACCTCTTAATGTGGGGGAAGAATGGTCAAGAGACGTTCAGTCAGGAGGCCCACAGATCCAGATAAAATTTTCCTACAGAGTAGTCTGCAGTGAGAATTACTATGGAGAAAGCTGTTCAAGACTGTGCAAGCCCCGTGATGATCGCTTTGGGCACTATAAGTGTGAAACTGATGGGAGAGTGTCCTGCCTCAAAGGATGGAAAGGAGAATACTGTGCAGAACGTAAGATTTCATTTCACTTTGTTTCCCACTGTGTTATAGAAACAATTGTTGCATGACTGTCTCTCAGAAAGGATCATTTAAAATCTGTAATTAAGAGTTGATTAAAACGATGTTCACAAGGTTTGGTTTAAAGTCCCTTTGAAAAGATAAACTCTATTTTTAAGGAATATAAATTGTGATAGGACTGACAGTATTAAATTTGCCTTCACTCTACCTGAACTGGGAGCCAAATTATGCTCTGGCACTGAAAAAAGGAAAAATTTCTCACCCGTTCTTTATCCATCCCCAATTAAACACACAATTTAGCATCCTTCATGCTCTGGAACACCTGCCAACTTGTGACACTGTCATTAGTCCCATGATACAGCCTCAATCTGGGCTCATTCATCTGTTCATTAACAAAAAAATAAAGAAAAATGAAAGGGTTATGTGTTGCATGCATAGCATGGAATCGTTTGTGCGATCACACATTCTAACCAAGGCTTTCTTTATTTTCCCTGGAAAAAAAGGTAGCATCTTAATTAATCTAACAAACGAGTAGATGTAATCTAGTGCAGGCTTAAAATATTGTACATATGCAAGCTGTTTCTATCAGCTTCCACATGAAATCCTGCTAGTGCATTTTCCTTTAAGAACAGATCTGAGGTGCTAATTTAAGTGATGGGGAATTAGATGGCCATTGTTCTGAATTCAATAGAAATACATTATGTATTTCATTCCAAGTTGGTATACACACAATGCACATCCATTTCGCAGACCGAACAACGCTAGGACAATATGCATAAAGATTACAAACTGATTCTGTGTCTGTTACATATCTTGGCAAAGACAGATCTGCCTGTAATGCCATTTTGAAAAAGGATGGTTTTCTAAACCAACAGGTTCCATGTATTTCTGTGAGTGTTCTCATTCCAGCTAATAAAGTAGGGGGTTTTAACTTACAGGTCCAAATGGGTGAATGCAGTTAATGTTCTTCCCCTAATAGAAATAAAAATGAGGTCAATAAATGTTCTCATTATTATGGAGGTTATATATACAGTATATCAAATAGGCAGATTACACACAAAAACTGGCTGATACAAAAGGTAATGCTGACCCAATTTACTGCATTTGAGGTGTGGGAAGGCCTTAATTTGAGTCCCCTACTAAAATGTTTGAGAAACCCTGGAAGAAAATATGGGATCTACTATCCAAATAGTTTTGGACCTAGAATTTTTTAGATAATACCACAATGGCCTGTATTTAATTTGTAAATCGTTGCTCGGTAGTCTTTGCAGTAGAATGACATATAGCAGATAGGCTACGTGCTTCTATTTATTGACTAATTGGCATTAGACTTAAAGGAAAACTAAAACCTAACTAAAAAAGTTGCGGAAGTGTTGTACATTATGTTTTCGGTTTCTGTACCAGCCCAAGGCAACCACAGCCCTTAAGCAGTAAAGATCTGTGTCTCCCCAGTAGCTCCCCATCTTCTTTTGTGCTGATTCACATGCTCTGTGCTGCTGTCACTTACTGAGCTTAGGGACCCACTCACAATATACAGTACACATAGAATAGAAATATAGTCACAATATAAGGCTGATTAGTCATTAATACAGAAAATTACTACATGGCAGCACAGAAACCAGTGCAATTAGCATCAGAATTTAATAATCAGCCCTGTGGCATCAGTTTATATTACAGGCCAACCTCGGTAGGGTTGCCACCTTTTCTGGAAAAAAATACAGGCCTTCCTATATATTGATATATATTAATAACATTGGGATTAACCACCAGTTTTACCGGCCAGGCCAGTAAAACACCGGCCAGGTGGCAACCCTATCTGTCGGCCATTTAGTGCATGTTTTGTTGTCATTGGCGTAAAAGCACAAATTACTACATATGGCAAACGGTTTCATATAGGCTTTGTGCCAGATATGCTGAGGATTGATATTAGAATATTTGCACTGAGAGTTGAATTGCAACTGCATTGTAGAGAAGCTTATCCACTGGCAGACTTGCACATTTTACCCACTCAAAGAAAAAAATTCACTCCTATAAATTATTGTTTAAAATTCCATGTTTTTAAGCATAATCTATCCCATGGATTCACATAATCTCCCTGAACAAAATGTAAACTAGTAGCTATTCTAACATTTTGCTGCAGTAGCTGCAGTCAGTCACCTCAGTTGTATTTCAGCATCTGGAAATCCAAAGTCTACACAATACTCTGCTATACAGAAAAAATGGCCCCAGGACTATTAGTAGAATTGTCGTCTCTTTATTTCATTGAGCGAACTATTTTATCGGAGTTTGAGTTGCCATTTCTGTTTATCTCTTTGTTTGAACAATTTTATTGGAGTTCGTGACATCCACGCGTTGAATTAGTGAGTGCGAAGAGAAAAGTGCAACAAGGTGAAGTAAAATATAAGGCAAATTGGTATAGTCCACCAAGCGCCAAAATGACATACGATTATCTGGCAGGGAGGAGCAATCGTTACCTTTACATCTCAGCGAATCATATGCCACAGTAGTCGAAGTGGGCGGGGCTTAGTGTACTTGACATATCAGGTAGGTAGGCGCCAAATTTTCTGCGCTTGGGATTGCTCTGATCGGATCAATCCGTCACGTGGCACGCGGCTGCCGATGGCGGGGAAATGATAATGCCCGCCACGCTTTCTTATTGTTATAGTTGGTTTTATGGGCCGAAGGGATGGAGCTCCGAGAACAGCTGTAGGCGGGAGGGGATGGGTTTTTATGTAGCAGCTGTTATCTCATTGAAACGGAGTGGGGATGGATGTAAGAGGAGGAGGGGGACGTCATGTATGTGTAGTTGAAAATGCCTTGTTCAGAGTCAACCAGGCATTAAACGATGCTCTTATAAGCAACAAAATCAATGTCACCCAGGCACAGCATGGTAAAAACAGCACCAAATTAACTGGCTGCTTGTTTGGACTTGGGGGAGGGATTCAGAGAGCAAAATGGCATTACAAAAATGGCTGGGCAGAACAGGACTTGGGTCTAGGGTTGCCACCTTTTCTGGAAAAAAATACCTGCCTTCCAATGTATTTATGATTTTTTCCTATTAATAACATTTGGATCAACCATCAAAAATACAGGCCAGGCCTGTAAAATACCTGCCAGGTGGCAACCCTACTTGGGTCCGACCTAAACATTTAGTGGGGCCCCTGAAGAAGTTCATAGATATGGTGATTAACAGTGCAGCTTTGCAGCCATTGTTCAGTGACAAGTTGGGTGCATTCTGGGAGTTGTAGGCAAACAATAGCTGTAGCTGTCTCACATTGGACATCACTTCACTGATTTATACAGTTTTGTGAAAAAATAAAGGGCCCACCACCAAGTTAAGACCTCTGTTTTCCCCTCAGCATTGTCTGCTCCTCTAATTTAAACTATAAAAACAACATTGAAGTTGGGTGGGGTAATATTTTTCCTCAGAGAAGCTGCTTGCAAAGTTTCCGTGAGGCGTGAGGACCACAAAAAAAAAATCACTTTGTTGTGTACAATAAAAATGCTGAAAGACAACTGTACCTTAATGGCACCACAGCCGGCTCTGTATAGCATCTGCTACTCACCTGCATTGGAAAGGATTTGGCCTACAAAGAGATCTTGATAACATAGAGCCGGACTGCAATTTTGTCTGTCATTGTTTGCATTAGGTTTTGTTTTAGGGCCATTCTGTGGTATTAAAATGGCACTGGGGAAATATTAATACCTTCTGAGTAAATGGTCTATAGTATAAACAAGCACTTGAGCACCTACATATAGGGTTGCCACCTGGCTGGTGTTTTACTGGCCTGGCCGGTAAAAATTATTGTTGATCCTTATGTTATTAATAGGGAAAAAAGGTAAATAAATAGGAAGGCCTGTATTTTTTTTCCAGAAAGCCAGTTCTGGCTGAAATTTTACAAATGCCAGGCATTTCAAGTACACAGAGACACAAACAGCCCCTCACATGCTCAATAACTAGAGACTGTGTATGGCATCTTAATGCAGACCCTCGCTAAAATCTACAGGTCAACCAGTCTGGTTTTGTGAAAATTCCTGCGTTTCTAAACTTAAAGGGGATATATACCCACCAAAACAACATAATCTAAACCTGGCCACAGTGCTATTCTGAGCATTTTATATTGCTGTTATCAAAAAATTGTAACATGAACACCTTCTACTGTTCATATGCTTAAGTTACTGATGCAGGAGGCATCTCCTAGTGCTGATCTGCTCAGTTCTATAGCACAGACAGAGAAGCAGTGGGCACTCCTGTTACAAATTCATGATATCGGCAAATGTAAAACTGCTAATATCATGGGGGGGAAAAATTCATGTAAATTCAAAAGTTCTTAGAAGAGCTTTCCGAGCAGTTTTAATTTAAGTTGCTTTGGTAGCTAAATGTCCCCTTCAAACAATACTTTACATTTACCTCTACGTTTTTTTCAGTGTAAACCTGTGTAAAATAATGTTTTCTGACACCTGCAGACCTAATTCTTGGTAGTGATGCTTCACTGAGGAAAGCTGGATGTTAGCTATGATAAGAATGTGAGACATAGGTAAAAAGAAGTAAGACAAACACCGGTCTAATACATATACAGCAGCATTTAATATTGCTGTTCTTTTCCTAGTCTGCATGTTTTGGCTCAGATCTCCTTAATTATATGATCTTAAGGCACATATATTAAAAGTGATCCTTAAAATGTATTTATCAGCTCAGTTATTGAGAGTGGGGCTTGCTATACATAACACTGACTAATAGCACTAATGTTTATAGACTGCCACTAGCCATAACATGTTCTACAAAAGGAGCTATTGTGTGAATGGTCTGTATGCGTGATTCGTATGATTTGCTAATAAAATCACACATTATACCAACTAAGTACACACTGTCTTGCTTACCTTTCTGCTAGTTGTTTCAATTATACAGTGGTTGGGGAACCAACTGTTGCGTGCAGAGAGCATTCCTGTGTATGTATGCAATTATACTTTGGAATGTCTCCATGCTACTTGCCCGAGCAGAGGCATTAATAGAACAGTATTATATACACTAGGGCTAGTCATGTCAATCAAGAATGCCAAATCAAATCAGTCAGAGAAGGTGACTTAGCACAAGGTATTCCCTTGATTTTGTTTAAAATGTGTTCATTCCTATTCTATATTTAGGGAATAGCAGAGCTACTGGGGGAGCAGAGCTACTGGGGGAGCAGGAGGTGCAAATGTACCAGGGTCCGCACCCTCTGCAGGTCCGCCAGCAGCTCTCGCTAGCGCAAATGTGCTAACAAAGCCATACCTCCCAACTGTCCCTTTTGACAGATCAACCCGCAGTCCCTCATTTGTACTAGAAAGTGACGTTTTTCTCTTGTTCTTTCCAGAACACATATGGGTTTATTCACTAGAATCCAAAGTTATCTGGTTGTTTTAAAGGGGTTGTCCACCTTCAAACAACTAGTTGTTTTCAGATAGATCACCAGAAATAATTACTTTTTCCAATTACTGTCTATTTTCTATTTGTAACCGTTGCTGATTAGCCGACATGAACATGGGGAGCAATGGAGGGGATCTTCAGGGACATATATCTACTTAGGGTTACATTGGTCTTGTACAGAAACCCAAAACTTGTGGTAAAGGTGTGGCCGAATGTCTTTGTTAACCTTTGAAGCACTGCAGGGTAGACATCTCTGTTATTGTTATTCTGTGTCTGGCATCTACATACAGTCAGATCCCAAGGTCACTTGCTTATATTGCAGTACGAACTGCTGACTCTTTCGCTGTGTTTTAGCTCGTTTTGAACTTGAGACTCTGCACCTTTGCCGGCAATAAATGTTTTGACAATGGCTTTGTTTTTCAAGCATTCCTCCTCTTGTAGTATCAGTCTGGCTGTAGTTAGTCCTGCCCTGCTTGAGTTTGTTGTGTATATAGAACAGAGCAGATGGCTCGATTGTATTTGCAATATTTACACAAGAGCTTAGTTTCACTTTAATTTCCTTGTTTTTTTGCAGCCATTTGCCTGGATGGGTGCAGTGAGCAGAACGGCTATTGTAACAAACCTGGAGAATGCACGTAAGTAGGGGTTTTTATATCACTATTAAAACATACATTCAACAAAGTCAAGGTTCCAGGTTTTTTACAAAAACACTGTTTAAGTCAGGGGATGTGCAGCTGTTGATTCCTATGACAGAAAGAAGCGATACCCTGTGATAGGTTTACAATAGCCCCACATTCATCAGTCGAAGAAGGGAAACCTTTTTGGATTGATGGCTGCAAGGGCTATTTTGAGTCATCACTACAGGATCAGTACAGTCTATTGTTGGCTGTTCGTCAGCCATTTCTAACGCTTGACAAATAGTCATTGGCATAGCAGGAAAGTGACTAACAATGTCACAATGCATACTTTTTAATAATACTGAGAACATTTTACAGAGTTTCCTGTCACTTTCCTGTCATTTGCATTATTGGGGTTCACTGTACTTTGGTGTAATAATGCAATACGATGAATGGAGTACTTGGGAATATTTGTGTCTGGGACAAACCACAGGAAATGCCTGATTTCTAACTTATGTGTTGCCTTTTGTCTCCTCGCTACTGCTGCACACTCAGCAGCCGCTCGGCTTGCAGGCACTTTATAAATGTTTACCTTAGAACAGAGTTTCCAGAATATTTTATGCAGCAGGCAGAAAAGCTTTCTGTGTCACAAAATAACGTATTATTTGCTTATTTTATGTTTTGCAGTTGTCGCCCAGGATGGCAAGGCCGTTTCTGCAATGAGTGCATACCCCATAATGGCTGTCGACATGGGACATGCCAGATTCAGTGGCAGTGTATTTGTGATGAAGGCTGGGGTGGGCTTTTTTGTGACCAAGGTCAGTATCCTATATTCATAAAGCATGCTGTTATTATAAAGAGATTGTAACTGGTATACATCATAGCTGTTCTGAATATATTTGGTTTCTTGCTTTTGCTACTTAGCAGAATCAGATATTAGTTTTTCAGCAACAGACTATTGCAGACTAACAATCTTATAGATGACATCTGGTACATATTCATTAGAAGAGCAAATGTTATTCTTGAAGTTCATGAGACTCAGGACGGATTCAGTTTATTCAGTTGTACCTTGTCAATTTACATCACTGAATTAATGTGGCCTAATGGGTCTATTGACCCTTATGAATATCACCAAGGTCAGCCTCATTATAATATAACTTTTGCCATTCTTACAGATTTAAATTACTGTACTCATCATAAACCCTGCAAAAATGGAGCAACCTGCACGAACACAGGCCAGGGAAGCTACACCTGTTCTTGCCCACCAGGTTATAGTGGTGTCAACTGTGAAGACAAAATAAGAGAATGTGACAGCAACCCATGCAGGAATGGTGGCAGCTGTAGGGTAAGTTATATTTTGTTTTTTAAATACAGGACAACCTGCACAGTAAGAGACAAAAAGAATTTCAGAAACAGTTCATCCAGGCAACATTTGATACAGGCAACTTTTATATTTAATTGACATTTATTCGTTTACATGTTTTTTTTTTCTAGGATTTGGAGAATGGTTATAGATGTGAATGTCCTCAGGGGTATGACGGAAGCCACTGTGAGAAAAGCGTTCTGAATTGTGGAAACTCACCATGCTTTAATGGTGGCACATGCAGAGAGAGAGAAATCGGGGCCAGCTATACTTGCCATTGCCCTCTAGGCTTCACAGGCTCCAACTGCGAAAAGAAAGTTGACAAATGCACAAGAAATCCCTGCCTGAATGGTGCGTAGTAATAATTAATGCGACAAATTACGATAACACCCTTCAGTAAATGTGATTCCTGTACCCCAAGGCTTGCATTTCAGAATATATAATGGATCTGTGCAAGAATATTTAGCATTATGCCAGTGATCCCGAACCAGTAGCTCACGAGCAACATGTTGCTCTCCAACCCCTTGGATGTTGCTCCCAGTGGCCTCAAAGCAGGTGCTTATTTTTTAATTACTGGCTTAGAGGCAAGTTTTGGTTGTATAAAAAACAGATGTCCTGCCAAACATTCTCTCCTGTAGGCTGACAGTCCATATAGGGGCTACCAAAAAGTCAATCAGAGCTCTTATTTGACATCCCCATGGACTTTTTCATGCTTGTGTTGCTCTCCAACTCTTTTTTTAAATTTAAATGTAGCTCACGGGCAAAAAAGGTTGGGGAACCCTGCACTATGCAATATATATAGTATGTAAAGCAGTGCTGGGCATTTTTCTTACTTGAATTTGGGTAATTATTTGTCATTCCACGTGTTCAAAAGCTGCATTATCTGAAAATAAGGAGATTATACGAAGAGATCTGTAGAATCTTTGAACAGACCGCAAACCATAAAAATCCCATAAGGCCCATGCCTGGAATGCAAAGCACCAGTTGGACAGACATGATTTAAAGAAGTGAGGCTATCCAATTTCTGTTTTCCCACTTAGTGAAGGTAACTATATGTCTTTTACTATTTTCCAGGAGGTCAGTGCTTTGATTTTGGAAAAACACAGTTGTGTCGCTGCCGTCCTGGTTTTACTGGCCCCACCTGCGCAATTAATATAGACGACTGTGCAAAAAACCCATGTTCCAATGGAGGGATCTGCACTGATGCTGTCAATGATTATTATTGTGAATGTCCACCAGGATACAGAGGGAAAACCTGTAACGTCAAAACCAGCGACGAATGCATTTTGCATTGCAGAAATGGAGGAACATGCTATATTGGACCTTACGACAACAACTTTAGCTGTGATTGTCCTCCTGGCTTCACGGGAAATCTTTGTGAAAACCCAGTAGAGTCCAAAGTAGATTTTCCATGGGTTGCAGTGTTCATGGGTGCTGGCTTTGTGGGGGTTCTTGTCTTGCTCTGCATGGTTATAATAACTTTTAGGCATTTCCGTAAACAGTCCTTGCATGAGAGTAACACAATGAACAATTTATCTGATTTCCAAAAAGATAACTTGATTCCAGCATCGCAGCTTAAGAATATAAACAAGAAGAAAGACCTGGAAGTGGACTGTGGTATTGAAAAATCTAATTACAAACTGAAAAATCACACTTTGGACTGTAATCTAACACATGGAATGATAGGCAATGTCAGTAGTGGAATCGGAAAAGGAAATAAATTCCATAACAGTGAGAAATGTTTAGAAGAAGAGAAATTTCCTCTTCGTTTTCACAGGTGAGATTCTCTGAAAGAAAATGCTTAGCTTTGCTTGTTCGAGTAGGTAGTCCAGATCCCATTGAATTCATCATAAATAGTTTTCTGATAAGCAGTCCAAATAATTTATCTAACCAGATGTGTATGATGTGTATGCAAAAACTGAAATATACATTTGTGCATATATTCAAACTGAAAACTCTTTTCTGCTTACTGGAAACAGTGAATTTCAAAGAAGGGAACAGGGGCATAAACGTTAATATGTATTTTATTATTATTATTATTATATATTATTATATCATTATTATAGTATTATTATATATATTATTGTAATGTGTGTGTATATGCCTTGCAATGCTGTATTTTAAAACATGGAAAACAAATCTACATTAACAAGTATAATTCATCACTGAAGCTTTCCGTGTTACCTAATTAATATTGCAACTATCGGAGGTATATTCAGACATAGGTCCTACTTTATTGATATAGGACTGTCGAGTTGTTTATAGAGACTGGCAGTGAGATGGGCAGAAGCAGTGAGCTAATCTACTCGTGACTGAAGGGATAATGTAACAATTTCCACTGTTCTGTCTGAAGATTTTTTTCCTTACTTTGTGTTTTTCTATCTGCAGTGATAAGCCAGAGTGTAGAATATCAACGATATGTTCGTCAAGGGACTCAATGTACCAGTCAGTTTATGTAATAGCAGAAGAACGGAACGAATGTGTGATAGCTACAGAGGTAAGGGATTATCTTTATCCAACCTACCACTCTGCTTAAACTGATACTTTTACCTGTGCCTAATGAGAATTAAACACTCAATTCAATACTAAACAGTAAAACATCACCAGCTGATTTAAAAAAATGAATAATGGTATGGGCTAATGGTCCATTTAGATTTATGCTTTTATCCAGCTTTTGCTAACCTATGGTGGTTTTATGATCGAACTCAATGCTTTCAATGAATGAATAATAATACACTAAGCAGCAATTAGCAACATGCAATTGAATGGCAGCTGTAGTGGTATTTAAAGTATGGTAGTTATGCTTTTAGCTATTTTTAGGGTAGAGACACATGGTGCTATCTGGGGGAGATTAGTCGCCTGGCGAAAAAATCGCCCCTTCTCGAACTGCCTCCCCGCCGACTAGAATCTAAATTGCCAGAGGAATGGCACTCAGAGTACTTCTTTTTCCCTCGCAGGGCAATCACTGGTGACTTCGGAAAACGAAGTGCTCCAAGTGCCATCCCGGCCATTTAGATTCTAGCCGACGGGAAGGCAGTTTGGGGAGATTAGTCGCCTGAGGAGGAGGTGATTTGTCGCCAGGTGACTAACCTCTCCCAAATAGCACTGTGTGTCTCTACCTTTAGTAGCAAAACTCTACATAAAAAATTAAAATAACATTTACAGATGAGCTCTATGAAAAGCTAAACTTGTCTGTCACTGATATCTTCTACTCAACCTACAATTTAAAAAACTAAATGAATAAGCATCTTCTCATACAGCATTGAATGAGGCTGGAAAAAAAAGTAAAATGTGGCTTTTATTTCCATTTAGTCTAAGGTGGAGATTTTATCACTTCTATACCCATTTTAGACAATGTTTTTTTTTCCTGTAAAGTGCAGAATATGGTATAGTTAACCAGGCCAATGCAACATTTAGGTAGATGGGGTTACTAGCTGATGCATGTTGGCAGGTGAACCCAGAGGAAATCACAATTTAGACCCCTACTGGGGATAATACATGGTAAGTTAGGTTAAAAAAAAGACACGTCCATCAAGTTCAAACTTTTAACTCTATTTTAACCTGCCTAACTGCTAGGTGATCCAGAAGAAGGCAAACACCCCATCTGAAGCCTCTCCAATTTGCATAAGATGGGAAACAATTCCTTCCTGACTCCAAAATAATGCTATTGTGGTGCCATGTATTGCTAACAACCTGCTTAGCCATACCTACTGTGCAGCCCATTAAAGGAGTGTCGACTTAACTGAAACCCCAGGCCGGTGCTCCTATCAGCAGAAAACTGCACTGGCCCGGGGTTTCATGTAAGTCGATACAATCACTTGGGGGTGCCTAACATTTTGCACCCCCAAGTGCAACAGCCTTTCCTTTTAAAAATTTGTAAGCTCAGTCTTTTCCAAGTGACAGGTGAGCTTTGTAAAAGCATAAGAGCCTGCAGCACTTCTGCTTTTCTGCCCACAGCCTTAGGGGTGAACCTTCACAGAATATTTAAAGACATTATTTTGGCATTTAAATGCCACATGAAGATCTTCCATCTGGCTGCAGCTTTAGATGCCACTAGGGACAAATGCTTTATGCCTTTGAATAGCAAACTGTCTCAGGAATCACTGAATACAAGAACGAATTGTTTATAGACAGATGAATGCTACACATTGAACAGTACTAACTCATCTGTATCACTTTTGCTTTGGCAGGTATAAAACACGAGTTGAATATCCAGATATTCAGTGTGCAAGGTGTCTTCAAAAGGACAACTAAGGAAAGAGGCCTGCCATGTAGCTCCGTTGTTTACAGAAAAGGGCTTTGGTGGACTGGAGGGGAAATTCTTTTCTCATCCAACTTGCTGCTTTCAGAAGATCGAATAATCTTAGCTGAAGGGTCAAAAACTGTGAACTTGCAAGGATGCAAAAAGACTTTAACCTTTAGCTCCGGATTTTAGAAACCTGATCAACTGAATGTAAAAAAAAAACTGGAAAAAAACAAAACGCAAGCAAGACATACGTTAATGTTAAAGACATTTTACTGTTTAAGCTAGTTCTTAAAGTGTCCTTTGAGTTTTTTTACTCCATGTCATAATGTAAAATTGCAAATGTGAGGTGCTGACAGCAATGGATGTTGGCAGTCACTGCCATATCAATTATATGTGGATTCACAATTGTTTAGCTATGCAGAATTGAAGCTGTCATGGTCTCCATGTCGTCCTCCTGAGTTTTGAAGTGCCTAAAGCATGTCCAAAAGTCTACATTGTGTTGGCTAATGTTCACTGCTTTCCCATGTAATACCTGAACAGTATTAAGCTAAGACAATTGTTTCCACCATACATACACCAGCAAGAGGTTTTTGGATGAACTGCTGTAAACCAACAAGTGGATATTGCTGTATCTTAAAAAAAAAGTTTTTAATTCAAATTCTTGGGCATTGCACCCAAAACGCTGTTTGCCCAGCAACCTTTAGTCAAAGCCTTACATTGCGTACCATGTCAATCAAGCTGGACTCTTTTAATAATTCCTTTTGCACTACTTATTGTGATTAGAAGTATATTTTGTATTGAAAAAAAGAAAACACCATACGTGTTGTAATTCCTCTCTATTTATCACAGCCTTAATTTTATCAGGAAAGCCTCAAATGCCATCAAAATAATTCATACCCACTGTAATACCTGTTGAAGATCACACTGCAACACCCATGTATCTATTTATAAAACACGACAACAATAAGCCGGACACTCTACGATAAGCCAGTTATTCTAAAGAGGTTTCCACTTGTTTTATTACAGCATTATAATGTATGGTTTCAGAGTAAAACTCTACGATGGTTCATCATGAAGCTGTGCTACATTGCTTTCACTATCAGGCCTCTAAGTAATGACATAACCAAACAATGCTCTATGCCCACACTCACTGCTTCTTCATTTTTCTTGAGAATGCTAAACAAAGTTATATTAAGAAATGTAAATACTGTTAATCATTTTTTGCAGTCGAATGTCAATTCCTAAAGCACCTAGAGGCAACGTCCCTCTGCTTTAAATATAGAAACATCATAGTTGTCAACAACATACCCTCCATTTTTTTAATCATGTAAACTACAACAATAATTAACAGAGATAAGTGTAGACAGTCATCTTTTAACGGGCATTGGTTAATCAACTACCTAAACAGCGAAATGGAATATATTCTGTACTACTGAGCTGTCACCATACACTCGGCAATCTTTAGGAAACCTGAAACACCCCATAAGTGGCCTGCGGGAATTTACTCCAGCACTCCTATCAATAATACATGTTTTTTTGGATGTGGCTTGCTGTCATTTAGAGACCTAGCATTTCAATAATTTAATGAAAAAAAAATCAAAAGCACTGAAGTTTTTACATTTTATAGCATTGTTATGTATATAATGTATATTTATAACCAAAACAAATGTAAATATGTTTATTTCTTCTTATGTCATGTTTTTAATGTGATAGCAAAAAAGTCTGAATTTTATTTTTTTTTTCCAAACAATGAAAAAAACATCTTCCATCAAAATAAAGAGTTTGCCTGTCATTTTTAACAGTTTCACCCAAAGACAAAATGTAGTTTGAGCGGTAACTTTCAGTTGACTTACTTTATAACCGAACACAATAAGAAGGGAGCAGTTTGTATATAGAAACAGTTAAGTCTTGAATGCACTTGTTGCATGACCACTTGATAAATTTTAGCAAGAAAAAAATGGAGCACGTCAAGGGGGGACAAATAATAGTGCTTATTTCCTGTTGCTTTTCCTGTGGCCTTTGTCCAACTGGTAAAATGGGAAGTAAAAATGCATTTCCCACTAATTCTTCTGTGGATGTTTACAGGAAAGACTTGTGTATCCACTTGCTACACATGAATTCGTATCCTGAATCAGTTGTATTAAATCTGGCAACGATTCATGCTCCTACTGGTGTCCTCTTTACTTTAAACCGTGGGGTAGGGGATACATCTTCATATATCTTCAGATATCATATATCTTCTCAGCATTTCTTATACAAGAAGCTTAGTGAACAATATATATATCCACGAAAATATTGGACTGGTACACGCTTATAACACTCCACTCCTTTATTTGCTTCATATTAAAGTCCTATACGATGCAAATAAAGGAGAGAAGTGTTATAATAAGGGTGTGCCAGTCCAATATTTTCGTGGATATATAAAATTATTACTGTGCACCCCAGTTACGAATATAAGGCTTTGGAGAGCGGTTACCCTACGGACTGATATATATATGTACACACCATATTTCAAGAAGAATCCTCACTCTCAGGACTTTTACAATAAAATATTCATTTATTCACAGAACTTCAATTGAATACATATATATATATATATATCTTGTGAATAATTGATGCATTTATTGGTGCCCATCCGACGTTTCGACCTTCATTAGGGTCTTATTCAAGGACTTTTTCAAGTTGTGGGGTCGAAACGTCGGATGGGCACCAATAAATACATCAATTATTCACAAGACATGGAGTGCTGGTCCTTCTATTGATGCATGAATGAAAATATTGACCATTGCACCCTGCAGTCGTATTAAATCCAGTAAGAGTGCAGACACCGTGAGACGTTTATATATATATTTATATATATATAATGATGAGTATATAGAAGACTCTGGACCTATTTTTGTTCCAAATGGTTTTGATCAATGACCTGATACACTAGAAACTGGTCTTGCATCATGCAGCATTACTACTTTCAAGATTTGTGGCCATGTCATTATCTATTGAATTTAACCTGGAACTTAGTGAGTGTACAGAGCAGTGATCCCCAACCAGTAGCTCGTGAGCAACATGTTGCTCTCCAACCCCTTGGATGTTGCTCCCAGTGGCCTCAAAGCAGGTGCTTATTTTTTAATTTCAGGCTTGGAGGCAAGTTTTGGTTGGATAAAAACCAGGTGTACTAGCAAACAGATCGAAATAATAGCATGCACTCCTGCAGCCAGCCGGTGAGATAAAAGTTGAGTACGTGCGATTATTTCGATTCTACGCTTAAGCTACGGGCTTGGGGCACAGCACCCGGGCCATAAACTGGGCTTGGTGAGTTGCTATATCTACTGACATGCATCTTGTACTGGAATCTTTAGAGATTGTGAATGAGTGCAGGACACGGGGTATCTACACCCGGGTCACCTTCAGTTTTGCGTGAGCTATAGGGTTGTTAAAACCAAGAAACGTTTTCTGCTTTGATAAAAAGCATTTGTTGTTTAATTGGTATTAGGGCTAGAGCTAACAGAAACAATTCATTTTATACTGCCAAACAGAGCCTCACTGTAGGTTGACAATCCATATAGGGGCTACCAAATGGAAAATCACAGCACTTATTTGGCACCCCAAGAACATTTTTCATGCTAGTGTTTCTCTCCAACTCCTTTTACTTCTGAATATTGCTCACGGGTTCAAAAGGTTTGGGATCCCGGGTATAGAGTGTGAGTCTAGATAAGTATGGATAGGTCTATGCATTGGAGTTCATTTGGAACAGTTAGAAAACAAGATCGGCTGCCAGCAAATGAAACACTTTCAGATCCAAGACAAATCTCTCCTAGAACCCTGTTCACAAAAAGTGTGATATGCCATGCAATGAATGATGATTGGGGGCTGCTAGGTACACTGTCCTGGCACCAGAGATATTCAGCACCCTGTGCCAAAAAATTAACCAAGTGCTCTGCTTTCCATTGATATCCCAGCTCCCCAAGAGGCTACTTTACTTCATTCTTATGCCTCCAATTAAAACCCCTGTATTTTGTAACAATTAGACACATTTTGTTATTACATCCCACCACTTGGAATTAGTTTTAAAAGGTTTCCCAATTTTGTCTATGGAAGGTGATCAGAGATCGGGGATTAAGATCTGGGGGGGCAGAATTGTATGTGGACTGAGGAAGAAAGGGAACAAAGATTGGGGAAGAGCCATATGGGGAGCGGGAGCTATGGAGGGGCAGACAAAGATGGGTTAATGAACTGTGAAGGGCAAAGATTGGTAAGGTGAGGAAGCAGAATGGAACATATGGATATCAGGGAAAGAGCTGTGAGAGGGCACAGTGATCAAGCAATCGAGGGACCTCAGGGAACTGGGGAGAAGCTGAAGCACAGAAAGAACAGTAAGAACATTTTCAGGAAAGCACCTGTCTGGTCCACCAATAGAATAAGATCTCAGCACAAAATGCTGTTTGTTTTTGCAATTCCCTGGGCAGAGCTGATACCTAGAAGTTGGCGTAATAATATAGACTTAAAAGGGATAATTTATTAAAATAGATGCTGTTTCACTAGTCCAGCTACCAACATCAACCAATGAGACATTAGTATTAATTATTCTACTACAAGGTAATGGTGTGAAATATTTCCTGTAATATATGTACCCAGAACATAAATTCATATGCAAGTATACAAATCATAGGGAGCTAGGGAAACATATTCCTATGTGAATATATAATCACCAGGGCCACCATCAAGGGGCACAAGTGGTATTCCTGTAATGGGCCTAAAGGTGCTGCACTTTTAAATAGCCGGACCCCCCTTGACAGTGCCAAAGCCGCACAGCCTCTTCTGACCTCCCAAAGCCAAAGTCATGAAAAGAGCCAAACTTGAAGTCCCAAAGCTATGAAAAGACCCAAAGTCACGAAAGGAGCCGAAGTTCTGAAGCCACGAGTTCAGTTCTACTGAACACCAATGTGTGTTTATTTTATTGTTTTAAACCCCCTAGTCACCAATGTATTATTTTAACACTCTATAGGCCCCTGCCACCATAGACCCCAATGTATTATTTTTACCTTGTAAAGGGGGCCCTGGCACCAAGTTTTTTTAACTTATGGGGGGCCCAGACCACCAATGAATTTTAGAAATCTTTTATAGGGGGGCCATGGTGCAATTTTTTTTTTTTACTTATAGGGGGACCCTGGTCACCAATTATTTTTTTAACTTATAGGGGGGCCCCAACCATGTGCGTGGGGAGTTTACTGTTTTTAGCGCTGATGTCTGTGAGGCCTTTTAACTGTGCTGTGGGCGGGATCTGGAGTGGGGCTGGGGTGGGCCCCAAAAATTTTTTGTATGGGACACCATGATTTCTAATAGCTCCCTGTATAATACGCATCACCCAAAAGACAAGGACAGGATGGCCTGAAATTCGCAGCTGCTTTTGTGTAGTTTAGCACTTGCAAATAAGCCTTACATGTGGTTGTTGGGCATACTAGAGTCAGCCCTAATTGTTATAATTTAGCCAGAACACTGGCTCAGCAGTGGGAACTATTTCATCTTAGGTAATATGGGAAGTAAATTCCATGCAAATCCCACAAACGTTACCTGACATTTGCCTCTTTGGATTCGTAACTGGCAATTTGTACAATTTGGCCATATGGATGACCAAAGGGGATTCATTTGTTCTGCTAGATCAGCTTTTAGAATATCCAGCCTGAGCCATTACAGCTTGGGCAGTAGCTACATACATGGGTCAGGGGTTGATTGCCTAGGGCCCACGATCGGATAACCCCGATATTGACCACCAATATCGGGAAGAAATTGGCTCATTTTGCAACATCGCCAAACGAGCGGATCTCTCTGTGTATGGGCCACCTTTACAGAGAATTAGTTTTTTACATTTGCAAACTGGAAAGAGGCAGAAGAAAAAAAGCTAATTAAAAAACTATACACAAATAAACAATGGAGACCAATTGAAAAGTTTTTAAGATATTCTTTAATATATTAAAAGTTAACTTAAAGGTAAACACTCCTTTAAAACCTATGAGTTTAGCAGTCAAACTGATATTATTGGCATGAACAGTGAGCCATTTTGGTAAGAAAAAAAGGATAAACCCTTTAAAAAAATGTCACAAAAGAACTTCTTTTCAACCGTCACCCCTCACACTTTATTATTTCCATTCACCCCTTCCCCAAGCGATATCTGTCTCTGAACTTTCCCACACCCTTCCCAAAAATCAGTTTCCTACCCTCTTCCCTTTCTGTCCATTTCCCACTTCTCCACTCTCTGTGAGCTTCCTCTATATATATATATATATATATCTACATGAAACAAATCAGCACTTATTACTATCATTATCTCTGTTATTCATTGCATGCATTTCTGAGACCTCAGTATTGTCATTTACAAAATCTGATTGTTGCTTTTGTGACCTTGATCCACTGAAAGACAGATTTAATACAATGTAAAAAAATACAAACGCACATACACATATACAGTATATATATATATATATATATATATATATATATATATATATATATATATAGTGAATAAAGTACCCCCTATGTACCCCCTATTGTAAAATATAAGGATATTATAAGTTACAGAGGAGTTCCATGACCTGTATAAAAACACTCGGCCTTCGGCCTATGGTCATGAAACTCCTATATATATAGTTGGCACTCACGATACAAGGCTCAAAAGGCTCAAATATGGGTGCAGTGTCCAAATTTTGTATCTATATCACACAAGTAAGGTCCACACTTTCAGGACTTAGAAAAAAAAATGTTTATTCACATGAGAATGTGAATATATAAATATATATATATATATATATGCATTTATGAGTGTTGTTTTAAGTCCATTAAGATTAAAGTATGGGATCTGTTATTGGGAAACCCGTTATCCCAAAAGCTCAGAATTTTTTAAAGGCTAAAGACTACATTTTATCAAAATAATCAATTTTTAAAAATCAAGCTTGTGCTTGATCCAAACTTAGGTATAATCCTTAATGAAAGCAAAACCAGCCTATTAGGATTATTTAATTTTGATCAGATTTTTTAATAGACTTAGGGGCAGATTTACTAAGGGTCGAATTTCAAAACCTTGCGAGGGGTTTTAAAGCAATTCGAATTATTAAACGATCAAATATAAAAAATTTGATCGATAAAATCGTTCGAATCGAGCGATTTTAAGCATTCGATCTAATTTTTTTATATTTGATCAAAAAAACTACGGGAGCTTCCCATAGGGATATATAGCAATTCAGTAGGTTTTATTTTCCGAATTGTTATATCGAATTATTTTTAAAGGGCCAGAACTTCGACAATTGAATTTGAATTTGACCAATTCAAATCGAATTTTTGGCTATTCGATAGTCGAATAAGCCCAAAATAAATTTGAATTTCAAATTATTTGAATTTGATTCAATTTTCACTTTGAATCAATTTGAACCTTAATAAATGTACCCCGTAAGGTATGAAGATCCAAATAACGGAGAGATCCGATATCTCGAAATCCCCAGGTCCCGAACATTCTAGATAAAAGGTCCCATGCCTGTATTTTATAATCTAGTCTACAAATATGCAATATACCCAAACAAGTCTGTGTTTTTGTAAATATTCTCTGGGGTCTGTTTTTACAATATTTGCTTTTGTTTCTCTTTTTTGGTGTAATTCCCTCTCAAGGAAATTAGCTTCTCTGTCATAATCCACATCCTTGGCTGCTATTTGTAAAAAGAGAAGAGGAAAACACTTCAGTCCTAAAATAAAATGCTCTCCTCCCCTTCATCCATCCAACCACCCACCAAATCTTCACCCCATAAAGCAAATTATAAAAAACAAGCCATTGACAAAAAGCTGAGCAGATGCTCGCGGCTTGCCGCTCTCTTCCCAATGTGAAATAAACCTAACAGATGCCTCTCTCCTAATTGAACACATGGATGACATACACACACAACCCTGCTAGAGGGGAGGGGGGGTGGAAATAATATTATTTCAGGAAATCCATCAGGTCCCTTGCCTTCCAGCCCAGAAAATAAATGGGGGGAAAGTAATAAGGCACAAGCGAGCCACACATGACATTCAGTAACATGCACGTGGTAGTTGAAAGGTGAAGAGCACAAATATATAAACAAATTGCTTGCAATCTGGTGCCCAGTTCTGCTCATGTCAGAGTTTCAATACAAGGAACACTCTGTGACTTGCACTGAGAGGCAGAAATAGCAATCATGACCCACTTGCTTGCATGCTCCATTTTTCTTTTACTGGAAAGCTATGGGGGGGGGGGGTTGATGTTTTCTCCCCTCAATGGGCCCCTAATGGTGGCTGAGCCCTGGTGATGGTGCACCTGCTTGTTGTTCCATGGCCTAGCTGTAACATTGAATTGTAGGATTTAAAGAGAAATTGTACTCTCTTTTATCCTACAGTTTTTTGATAGGAGATTATAGGAGCACAATGGACTGTGTGCACGGAGCACGCTGCCATTGCATTTATAAGTATGGGGGAGAGAACACGTGAAAAATGCATCATCCAAGGTAAACAAATTCTGCTCCCTTTATACTGTACATGCCAATATTCAGATGTGAAATCCCTAGGGCCATTCCAATGAAACACCCTATGGGGAAAATTTACAAAATTCACGTGAATTGATCGTAGTTCGATCGAATATGATCGAATTCCGATTTAATCGGATATTCGAATATAAAAATGTGGCCTCTTCGATCATCGGATACCGAATTATCAAATAGATCGAATGGTCGGATATTGGATCATTCGATGATCGAAGGAATCAAAATTTTAAAATCCTTCGAATGCCTACTTCACCAGTCCGTTCGAATCGTACCACTTTTTCTGAGGCTCGAAAGTTCACGATTTTTTCGTGAAATCCAGCGATCGGTATTCGGTCGTACAATTTCATCGAGAAATCGAATATCGAGCAAAAGGATAGCCTAAAACTATTCGATAGTCGAATGCTTATCGAATTTCGAATAAATTCGTAGGATTTTTTAGGAATAATAGTAAATTTGCCCCTTAATCTGCAATACCTTTTAAATGGAAAATACCATTTATGTTTTTTTTTCCGTTTCACTTATTATTCAAACATACAGGGGCACATTTACTAAGGGTCGAATTACTAGGTTTAATTAGCCCTCGAATTTGACCCTCGAATTGAATTAGAATTAAAACGAATCATTCGATAATTCGAATTGCGTTAAAACCCCTCGAATTCGAAATTCAAATTCGAGGGGTTTTAACGCAATTCGAATGATCGAATATATAAAAAATTTGATCGATAAAATCGTTTGTATCGAACGATTCGAAAGATTTTAACCATTCGATCGAATTTTTTATATTCGATCAAAAAAACTTGGAAAAATCCTATGGGACCATCCCACAGGGATATATAGCAATTCGGTAGGTTTTATCTTCCGAATTGTTATAGCAAATATTTCGACAATCGAATTTGAATTTTCGAATTTGGCCAATTCAAATTGAATTTTGGGCTATTCGATGGTCGAATAAGCC